>JAQPPZ010004553.1:0-183804 GCA_028583015.1 Wollemia nobilis | reverse complement strand
GCCTCTAGATAAACTTGATACAAATTTGGTCCCACTATATCCTAGAAGATTTTGTATATCTCACAGGGAAACCATCATAGTAAAGGTTATTATCATTGGCCATGGAAAAATTAGCAATTATAATCTCACTATATTATTTGGGGCTATCACATAAGGCTTTTTGAGAAACTAAAAATTGATAAGGAACCACTCTAACACACAATTGAAGAGCTTGCTCTTGAGTTGGGGAGGATTTTTGGGATTGAAACACCTTTTGGTAGTTGCTAAAAAAAGTATGCATAATGATAATAAGCATGGTAAGACTATTTTTCCATATCAAATGTACTTAATGTTTTGAGTTGGGTTCCTCCCTTTGATAGATTTAAATAATTCTATGTAAACTTTATCTCCAACCTTTAGCCAATGGAGTCTAACTTTGAGTTGAGCATTGTATGCAATATGAGCATTCATAATTTATTGTTGTTGGTGAATCTTAGCCAATTGTAATTGTAGTGCAAGGGAGAGGTATTTCACTTCCAATGCCAATGACCTTATTTTACTTCTTATGAAATAAATCTAGTTGGTACCCATAAATTCCAAGGTAATGAGTGGTGTATTCCACCACAAAATTCCACCATATAATCCATCCATTACATATGGATGGGCATGGTTACAAATTCTAAAATATGTTGAATGTGAGTTATTGCATGTTGATGACTAAGAAATGACATGTTGAAATAAAATACCTACTATGCATGGATTTTCCACCTCTTATCCATTCAATGTAAAAGCGAATGGGTGAGTGGTAAAAAAGGACCACCTTAGGAAGTGGTACTATTACAATAAAAAATTGGATGGAAAAGGTAAAAAATTAGTTGCATGAATAACAAACCTCTGTCTAATATTTTAAGAATGCAATCTACCCTAGTGTAAAAATTAGACCATGTGTACCAAAGTTGAATAAGGGTGGTTTATATTGGGGTCATAAAGCCCTAATTTATTGTGCATGTAAAACCATATCACCCATTTTCTCATGTCCCAATGCATTGAGTGTAATCTATATATTTTTGTAACAATATCAATCATGTTAAAATAACCATAGATCAACCATGTGGTAGTGGGGAGTGACTCATCTAACCAGCTCCAAAGTTGGGACTCCATATTTTTGGAGGTATAAATATTAACTATTCTAAATGCATGTCTACTTATAGAGAAAACTATATATAACATACAATAAGTGGGGTCACAACCATGTACCACTAAGTGAGGCCACTACTATGGGAATATGAAGGTGGTGATGCCACCTTGGCCCTACTCATGCTTATTGTGGAGAAAATATTTTTAGATAAAATGACTTAACATACAATTTCCAACAAAAAACTTGTGATTTTAATCTCCTAAAGTCATTGGAAATCTATATTGATAAATTCTGATGAGCTAAGCACAGCATGTATTATATTTTGGATCGATAAGACCTCACACATCCCAATAGAGGAACTTAATTGAGGTAAGTAGTCTAACAACATATTCTCAACATCAAGGAATTCCAATGCTTTAAAAATTTTAGAACCATAAAGATCACTATTGAAGCTCCCTAACTAAATGTGAGGTTGTTTCTCTTGTAGAAACCCACCCATCTCTATATACCTCTTGGGACTATGAGAGTAGCATGTATTTATGTAGGATGGTTAGGGAGGAGATATTTATTTCACTCCCTTTATGGGAACCATGCTACCTAAGCCCAATGAGTGGTTTTAACAAGGTGATGACACCTCTTTGTTCTCCACTTCTACTATTGAAGGACCACTAATTGGTTTGTATGATGGTAGTTATATTACCTTTTCTAAAGGTTGTAAATTTGCAACAGCCATTGCCTTTGCAAGTATCTTAACAACCAATGCTTTATCAATACTAATATGCTAGTTATTTTTGATTCCCACAATGGTACAAACTTCTTAATTAAACAAAGGGTTTGACCCAATGGATAGAGAAGGAACTAGCTTTATCTTGTTATGTGGTAGATGAATTATTTCATCTTGTGGTTAGATTCTTGGCATCAAAACAAGTATTTTGGAAGATTATGTTAACAACCCTCTATGATATGGTAATCTCATCCAATTGAATTTTGATGGACTCCTAAATGTCAAATAGATTAATCTCAATTCAAACTTTCATGTTTGAATGAGAATTGAAAAACTTTTCTATATCAAGCATAAAAAAATGTCATAGCACACTCACAAATCAGGGAAAAACATTCCACAAAGGCATGGAAAGGCTATGAAACTCAACCTATACTAGGAATTTCTTCAATCTATCCTAAAACACTATAAAATCCTAGGTCCATGATGAGAGAACTAGAAAAGAGCACAACATGTGCCATGGACCATGTTAATATATGTCCCTCATATGGGTAGGGTAAGAAAAATAGAAAAGGAAGAAACCCTTGATAAGTTTTTGTAACAAAAAAACTTGAATTCCATGATAGAAATAGACCACATTGGACTAAGCCATTAGGATTGACTCATTGGAGATACGACCAACAAAGTAACCTACCAAAGTGAAGAACACAAGCTTATACTAAGAGGGGGTGAACAATATAAGACCATTTTTTACTTTTCTTTCCCAATCAATATTATGCAATGTATAGATAGAAATATCAATAGCAATAATCAAAGCAATGCACAAATCACCACACAATAGAGAAAAAAAATATACGTGGTTCACCCAATGTGGGCTACTCCACGGAGAAAATATTTTACTTAAAAATTTATTAATCAATCTCTTGGGAATTATTTCCCAATTCAAATTTTTATGTAACTCTATCCAAAGGATACACTAATACTCTTAATAAATTTCATGGATCTATATCCATAGGAGAATTCCTTTCTCCTCTTGCTCTGGTTGGTGATCTTCTAGAAGAACTATTACCCCCACTGTTTTGGCTAATGGATCTCTATACAATGAAGACACCTATTCTCACTGCCCTATATTAATGGATATCTATCCACTTGAGGCTTTCATCCTCTTTACTCTATCACCACCAAAGCTCTATCTCAAATTTATACTAAACATAGTCCTTTGGTCTAGCATAAATCTGCTTAGTATCTATCTTTGGTCTAGCACAAAACTATCCTCAAATCTGCACCAAAATTTGTCCTTGAATCTATACTAAACATAGTCCTTCAGTATAGCACAAATATATCATCAATATCCGTCCTCAAGCCTTAAATCAAAGCTTTACTCAATTTCAAATCAACTCTGCTAGATTTGTCCCAAACCTTAACTCAAGGTTTGATCAAATCATTTAATTCTACTCTCAAGTCTTCTCAAATACTTGTCTCAAATATACCTTGTAATATTCCACAAAATCTAACACTAATCTATCCAAAAATCCTCTCTAGAACTTGTCCAAATATGCTCAATTAGTCCTTACAAGAACTTATCCAAATCTGATCTTAATCTGTATTGTAATATTCCACAAAAGATTACCAAAATACGTCCACAAGTCTTCTTAAAGAGTTACCTCAAATATGCTCAACAAGTTCACACTAGAACTTGTCCAATATCATAGAAACTTAAAGAGAATTTTTAGAGACTCAATATGCTCTATACTCATCACAATGTTCAATCACTTTCAATCACTATTTTAGAAACATACAGAGAATTGTTAGAGACTCAATATACTTCACATTCACCTCAATGCTCAATCACTTTCTCAAATCAATTTAGAATATAGAATATTTTGTTTTATAGAACTTGAACAATCACTTCACACATCCACTTGACTAGGCTCAAGCAACTCTACTCAAAGGATCAAGCAACTTTACTCAACCAATCACTCAATGAAACAATCCTTGCTTACAAACCCTAGTCCAAACATATAAAATTTCACTCAAAAATTTTCCAACAATGCTTATCAACCAATATCACATAAAAATGATCCTCATATTCTTTTCAAACCCTAGTTCAAGTTCTTCACTTAACCAATGGCTTCAACAACAATGTTTATCAAACAATATCACATAACAATGATACTCATGTTCTTTTTAAACCCTAGTTCAATTTTTTCACTTAACCAATGGATTCAACAACAATACTTATCAAAAAATATCACATAACAATGATACTCATGTTCTTTTCAAATCTTAGTTTAGGTTATTCATTTAACCAATGGATTAAACCATAATGCTTATCAGACAAGGTTTTAACAACTCTTTATTCCAGAAAACCTTGAAGCATTAACTCAACACGCTTAATAAGGAAACCTAATTAAGTCCTTTTCACTCCAAATTTGTTTTCCAAAAAACCAATCAACTCAACTATGGAATAATGTGCCCATAAATTTTATTTGATGATGAAGGAACCTCAAAAATCTACCACAACAAAAAAACATTTCTTTTCCAAGCTCAAGAAATTTATAAGATGATAAACTCTCTCAAAGATACAATGCAAACATCAAAACACACACACACACACCTTATAACTCCATATTGAAGAAAGAATCCATCAACATATACAAAAATAATTGACCAAATACTCCTTATAATATCCCAGTTAAAATAATATCCAACATCAAAAATAATGTCAATACAATCACCTTTTCAAAATAACTCAATGGCAAGAAATCCTCTCAAAATATAACCACAACTTTAATCCACTTATTTCTCCAATTAATAAAAATAATGACCAAATAAAATACCTTTTATTTACCCCTTTTAACTCCCACTAATATTATGTCAAACCTTAGGCATTATAAAATATAACAAAAATTTATTACCTCCACCTTGGTGAGACTCGAACCCTTGATGTCGCCTCCATGTGCGTCCTAGCCATGGGTCTTGGTTTTCGCAGGTGCTAGGTACTCATTGTTAGTCTCATAATGACATTGAAAGGGGGGGTGAATCAGTGTGGCTATTTAAAACTTAAAAACTTTAACTCTTAAAGCCAAAACAATGAAAACTTAAAACCACATAAAGAAAATATAACAAGAGAGCATCACACAACACAAGATGTACCGAGGTTCACCAGTTTTGGCTACTCCTCAAAATTTGACTATTTGGATTCCCATCCAAATATAACCTTTGCAAAATATCAATTTTATAATCAATTTACCAGCATCCACTAGAAGGAGCACCAATCCCTGATTTATCTACACCAACAGAAAGGAGCACCAACCCCTAATTTATCTACACCAATAGAAAGGAGCACCAACCCCTAATTTATCTGCACCAACAGAAAGGAGCACCAACCCCTAGTTTATCTGCACCAACAGAAAGGAGCAACAACCCCTAATTTATCTGCACCAAGAGAAAGGAGCACCAACCCCTAATTCTAAGCACCAACTTGGATTGCAATTTTGAAACTATAAGATTGACATAAAAATGCCTTCGCTTATACAATACCCTGACTCGTCTATTGCTAACCCAACCTCTCTTGCTATTCACCAAAACACCACACACACTTAAGGCTCTGCTTACTGCACTTTTACGATCCTCTTACAGCCCTCTTGCTACTCTTCTTACTACATTCTTACTGCTCTCATGGCTCTGCTAAACACTCTCTTACGACATTCTTCCAACCCTCTTTTTGTAGCACTTTCACTCAGTTTCAGAAGCACTTTAATTCGCCACGTAGACCTCCTTCTATAACAAAGTTTTAACTCTATTTTTAACTTACATATTTTTGCATGCAACTTATAAATAGAAAATTCTATATGTAACTCCTTTATCACATAGTATTCTCTCATGCATCCTATTAATAGTTACGGCTCTTTGTTTGGTCTTCGACTGATGACTTTCAGTTTAACTACCACTCGATGCTTTCACTCCGTAACTGGCCCTATAACTGTCGTTCTGAATTTAGTTCACTATTCTTATTTTAGCTGCATGATTTTTCTCTATAACTTCACCTGTAACTGACGTACTGACTTCAGTTAACTCTTCTTATTTTAGCTACATGATTTTCTTCTACAACGGCCCCTGTAACTGCTATATAACTTTAGTTAATTGTCACATATCTTATTTCGGCTGGGTTCTCTTCTTAGCTCATGCCAAAGTGACCTATCGTGAAATCGTGACTCTTCTGCCTCTTTATCCTCTTCTCAGGTTTTGCCCATGAAAACACAATATGTCGTGATATCGTGACACTTTCACCTCCTTGCTACTTTACTTGGTTTGAACCCGTGAAAACACAACATGTCGCGATATCGTGACACTTTTGCCTCCTTGCTTCTTTTTTTGGATTGTACCCACAAAAACACATGTCACGATATCGTGACACTTTCGCCTCCATACTCTTCCTCTTTACTTTTGTCATGATATCGCAACACTTTTGCCTTCTTACTTTCTCTCTCCTCCTTTAGTAGCAAAAATGCGACATGTCATGATATCGTGACACTTTTGTTTCACTACTTGCCTGGCCTTTTCAAGTCGTGAAAATGCGACATGTTGCGATATCGTGACACTTTTGTTTCTCTGCCAGCCTACCCTTCTTGAGTCACAAAAATGCGACATGTCACGATATCGTGACACTTTTTCTTTCTCTTCCTTCCTGCCCTTGCCAAGTCACAAAAATGCAACATGTCATGATATCACAACACTTTTTCATTCTCTTCCTTCCTACCATTTCCAAGTCGCAAAAATGCAACATGTCACAATATCGCGACACTTTTTCTCCTTTGCTCTTTCTCTTGCCTTCGGGTCGCAAAAACATGACATGTCACGATATCGTGACACTTTTTCTCTCAGACTCTCTCTCTTACAATATGTCACGAAATTGCAACACTTTTTCTTCCATACAATCTCTCTTGCAATATGTCACGAAATCGTGACACTTTTTTGTCCATACAATCTCTCTTGCAATATGTTGTGAAATCGCAACACTTTTTCATCCAGACAATCTCTCTTGCAATATGTCACGAAATCATGATACTTTTTCTTTTGGACTCTCTCTCTTGCAATATGTCATGAAATCATGATAGTTTTTCGTACTTGCGCTTTCTCTTCGAACATGTCAAAAAATCGTGATAGTTTTTCTTGCTTGTGCCTTCTCCCCAAACATGTCACGAAATCGTGATAGTTTTGCTTGCTTGCACTTTCTATCTGAACATGTCATGAAATCATGATAGTTTTGGTTGCTTGCACTTTCTCTCCGAACATGTTACGAAATCGTGATAGTTTTGCTTGCTTGCACTTTCTCTCCGAACATGTCACAAAATCGTGATAGTTTTGCTTGTTTGCGTTTGCTCTTTGAACATGTCACAAAATCATGATAGTTTTTCTTTCTTCTCAACATGTCACGATATCGCAACAGTTTTTCTTTCTCTCAACATGTCACGATATCGTGACAATTTTTCTTTCTCTCAACATGTTGCGATATCGCGATAGTTTTCTTTCTTCTCAACATGTCGCAATATCACGACAATTTTCTTCCTTGTGATTTTCTTTTGATTTTTAGCATATGGGCCACTTCGATATTTTGGAAAATCACTGTACATACTCTAAAGAACCTCTTAACTCCTATCCACTACATCAACCGATCTATCTGATTGTGGTTACAAAAATGACAATACTGTTGCTGCACCTTGCTCAAAAATCTTCCCCTTTGGAATTGTTGGCAACACACATGCAACTTTTTGTAATTCTTCTCCCCCTTTGAAAATAATACCAAAGGGCTGCTGCAGACTCCCCCTGAGTCCATGCACAACATTCCCAGGCATAAATTATTACAGTTAGCAAAAATTATAAACATGAGTAAAAAGATAATCAAATATATAAATGCTCCCCCTAAGAATGTGGTCTCGATAGCTAGTCAATTCTTAGGAAACGTGACCACTCCACAATGTGTTGTTGGAATAAAAATCTAACTTAACCTCACTTTCTGTAAATTTCTCCTACGTACAACACACTGTCGCTGCAATATATTTTGCCTCTGCTATGGATAAGGAAACTGACTCTTGTTTCTTACTATTCCACGTGACCAACCTATCTCCAAGATAGAATGCACCTCCACTGGTACTCTTTTTGTCATCTACACATCCTTGCTCAACTTGCAACCTGTCGTCATGGGAGTGCTAACTAGCTTACAATCCTCCATTGTGAAATTTTTAGCATCTCTTTCACTAAACCAAATTATCAAAACTGTTATAATCCATAACTTTGAACAATGGTAGTAAGAACCATCAAAAGTATAACACTGACATATAGCAATACTACCAATGGTGACAACTCTCAATTTAATCACCACCCTTCACGGTACCGCCACAAACAACGACATGAACTGAACCACACTTTGGCAACTATACGACAACTCCCCGACTACTTTCCTTTCATCCTCAGATAACCACACAAATACATAGGAGCATTAAAATAAAAATTTAACATTGCTCCCCCTAAGGATGTGCTACCTGGAGCTGCTTAGTGCAATAAAGGAGTAATCTCCTTCAGTCCAAGGAGACACGATTTCCTCTCTCCTTTATTTCTCCAATATTTCTTGAACTTAGGTTGAAGGTTTTCAACTGCCTCCCTATTTTGAACCTTTTTGTGAACTTGAACATTTCTCTTGGGTGGTTGTCTCTTGTACTTGATGATTATTTTCCTTTCTTTGATGCACATGATTTCTTCCCTGTCTGTGTTGCATTCTTTGCATCTGATGAAATCTATTGTCTTGCCTTAGATTAGATACAAAAGTTCTTGGACAAGACCTTGCTATGTTCCCATGACCATTACATTTAAAACATTGCACATGGTGTTCAATAGATGTATTTCTACCAGCATAACTCTTTGATCTATTGTTCAATCCACAATACATTGTATTGTGACCATAAAGGTTGCATCTAAAATAATAGCCATTACAAGCATTATTATGAATAAAGTGAGAGGGATAAAACCTCTTTTGTTGTGGTTGCTTTGCTATAGATCTCCTTTGATATTTTCTTCCTTTTGAAGTTTCAGCTTCAAACTTTTCTTGCTTTGATCCTTCAGCAGTGGACTTCTTCTTCTCTACAGATTTAGAAGATGAAGGTTGTTCAACTTCATATCCAAGACCAAGCTTACACATGGGGATTCTTTGTTGCCTTATCATTTTATCTAGCAACTCTGTGCTCTTCTCAAATTTGAGATTTGTATTGGCCTCTTCTAGTTGTTTCCTCAATAAAACAATCTCCTCTTCTTGTTTGTAGCAAACAATCTCTTTCTCATTGATTTGTGACTTCAAGGCTTCTTCTATTTTCTTGGCTTTATGAATTTGTAAGAAGAGATCTTCAATATTATCCCCATATTCTTCCAACTTCTTGGACAATATTTTATTCTTTTTCCTTTCTATACCCAACTCTTCAAGTGCAGCGATCAACTCACCTTCTAGATATACTTCACCCTCAAGGTTTTCATCACATACTTTAGAATTTACTCTTTCTATATTTTCTATTTTTCTTCGAGTGCCATGAAAAGAGCTTCACCTATTTCCTTTTTAGAATCCTCACAGTAGTTGTCTTCTGATGAACTAACATTCTTGGAGATGAAACTTTTCTTCCTGAAGTTGCCATTTTTGAAATTTGGTTTTTTCTTCCAGTCACTTCTTTCTTGGTGCGATACTTCATCACTTTTGTCCTTCTCATTAAGTGGACATTTAGCTACAAAATGCCCAATGCCTCCACAATTGAAACACTTAAATGGTAGCTTTCCTCTATATTTTCCTTTTCCCCTTATTAGTTTTTGAACAAAGTTTGCTTTCGTTTCATCTGATGTCTCTTCTTCCTTAGATTCTTGTTTTTCTTTTATATTTTTATGTGCTTTAAAAGTAGCTTCTCTGTCTGTGGGTTTAGTTTTTCCTATCCTCATCTCATATGCAGTCAAAGAACCATGCATCTCATCCATACTAAAAGTATTTAGATCTTTGGCTTTTTCTATTGCTGAAACTTTAGAATAAAATATTTGGGGAAGAGATCTTAGTACCTTTTTCACGATGACAACATCTTTCATTTCCTCGTCGAGTCCTCTAATCGCATTAATGATTCCATTAACTCTCAGCATGTATGCCTCTATGTTCTCATCATCATTCATATTTAATACTTCGAACTGAGCTCGATGTGTTCGTAACTTGGCCTCCTTGATATTATCATCTCCTTCATGAATGCTCCTTAGTTTGTCCCATATTTATTTTGCCATTTTAAAACTCATAATTTTTACTAGTTAATTGTCCACTAATCTACACATGATAGCATTCTTTGCTTTTGAGTTATTCTCAAACAATTTTTTATCGACAGCATCGGTTGGAGGAGTGGTGGGTATTGTGTATCCACTATCTAATGAATCCCAAATGTTGTATCCCAAAGCACAAAGATATTTTTGCATCTTGAGTTTCCAAAATGTGTAATTAGTTCCATCCAAAAATGGTGCTTTGTAAGATGAGAAGCCTTCACCACCTGCCATTGCATACTAATCCAAGATCACCTTAGTTGGTTAAGCTTTGTTCAAGAACTTGGCTCTGATACCAATTGTTAGTATCACAATGACACTGAGAGGGGGGGTGAATCAGTGTGGCTCTTTAAAACTTAAAAACTTCAACTCTTAAAGCCAAAATAATGAAAAATTAAAACCACATAAAGCAAATATAACAAGAGAGCATCACACAACACAAGATGTACTGAGGTTCACTAGTTTTGGCTACTCCTCAAAAATTGACTGTTTGGACTCCCATCCAAATCCAGCCTTTACAAAATATCAATTTTACAATCAATTTACCAGCACCCATTAGAAAGAGTACCAACCCCTGATTTATCTGCACCAATAGAAAGGAGCACCAACCCCTAATTTATCTACACCAACAGAAAGGAGCACCAACCCCTAATTTATCTGCACCAATAGAAAGGAGCACCAACCCTTAATTTATCTGCACCAACAAAAAGGATCAACAACCCCTAATTTATCTGCACCAACAAAAAAGAGCACCAACCCCTAATTCCAATCACCAACTTGGACTATAATTTTGAAACTATAATATTGACATAAAAATGCCTTCGCTTATACAAGACCCTGACTGGTCTATTGCTAACCCAACCTCTCTGGCTATTCACAAAAACACCACACACACTTAAGGCTCTGCTTACTGCACTTTTATGGCCCTTTTATAGCCCTCTTATTGCACTTCTTACCACATTCTTACAACTCTCATGGCTCTGTTAAACGCTCTCTTACGACACTCTTCCAACCCTCTTTTTGCAGCACTTTCACTCATTTTTAGCAGCACTTTAATTCTCCACGTAGACCTCCTTTTATAACAAAGTTATGACTCTATTTTTAATTTACATATTTTTGCATGCAACTTATAAATAGAAACTTCTATATGTAACTCCTTTATCACACAGTATTCTCTCATGCATCCTATTAATAGTTATGGCTCTTTGTTTTGTCTTTGACTGATGACTTTTAGTTTAACCGTCGCTCAATGCTTTCACTCCGTAACTGGCCCTGTAACTGTCGTTCTGAATTCAGTTCACTGTTCTTATTTGAGCTACATGATTTTTCTCTGTAACTTCACCTGTAATTGATGTACTAACTTCAGTTAACTCTTCTTATTTTAGCTGCATGATTTTCTTCTACAATGGCCCTTGTAACTGTTGTATAACTTTAGTTAACTATCACATATCTTATTTTGGTTGGGTTCTCTTCTTAGCTCGTGCCAAATTGACCTATCACAAAATCGTGATACTTATACCTCTTTGTCCTCTTCTCGGGTTTCACCCGTAAAAACACAACATGTCGTGATATCGCAACACTTTTTCCTCCTTGCTACTTTAGTTGGTTTGAACCCACGAAAACACATGTGATATCGTGACACTTTCACCTCCTTGCTTCTTTTGTTGGCTTGTACCCATGAAAACACAACATGTCATGATATCATGACACTTTCACCTCCATACTCTTCCTCTTTACTTTTGTCATGATATCGCGACACTTCTGCCTTCTTACTTTCTCTCTCCTCCTTTAGTCGCGAAAATATGACATGTCACGATATCGTGACACTTTTATTTCACTACTTGCCTAACCTTTTCAAGTCGCAAAAATGCGACATGTCATGATATCGTGAAACTTTTGTTTCACTGCTTGCCTGACATTTTCAAGTCACAAAAATGTGACATGTCGTGATTTCGTGACACTTTTGTTACTCTGCTAGCCTGCCCTTCTTGAGTCACGAAAATGCGACATGTCACGGTATCGTGACACTTTTTCATTCTCTTCCTTCCTGCCCTTGCCGAGTCATGAAAATGTGACATGTCGCGACACTTTTTCATTCTCTTCCTTCCTGCCCTTTCCAAGTCGTGAAAATATGACATGTCGCGATATCGTGACACTTTTTCTCCTTTGCTTTTTCTCTTGCCTTCGGTTCATGAAAACGCGACATGTCGTGATATCGCGAAACTTTTTCTCTCGGAATCTCTCTATTGTAATATGTCACGAAATCGTGACACTTTTTCTTCCATACAATCTCTCTTGCAATATGTCATGAAATAATGACACTTTTTCATACGTACAATCTCTCTTACAATATGTCATGAAATCGTGACACTTTTTTGTCTGTACAATCTCTTTTGCAATATGTCATGAAATCGTGACACTTTTTCTTTCGGACTCTCTCTCTTGCAATATGTCGCAAAATCGTGTAGTTTTTCTTTCTTGCACTTTCTCTTCGAACATGTCATGAAATCATGATAGTTTTTCTTGCTTGCGCCTTCTCCCCGAACATGTCACGAAATCGCAACAGTTTTGTTTGCTTCCACTTTCTCTCCGAACATGTCACAAAATCATGACAAATTTGCTTGCTTGCACTTTCTCTTCGAAAATATCATGAAATCACGACAATTTTTCTTGCTTGCGCTTGCTTTCCGAACATGTTGTGAACTCTTGACAATTTTTCTTTCTTCTCAACATGTTGCGATAGTTTTTCTTTCTCTCAACATGTCGTGATATCGTGATAGTTTTTCTTTCTCTCAATATGTCGTGATATCATGGCAGTTTTCTTTCTTCTCAACATGTCATGATATCGCAACGCTTTTCTTCCTTGTGATTTTCTTTTGATTTTTAGCATATGGGCCACTTCGATCTTTTGGAAAATTATTGTACATAATTTGAAGAACCTCTTAACTCCTATCCACTACATCAACCGATCTATCTGACTGTGTTGACAATAATGACAATACCGTTGTTGCACCTTGCTCAACACTCATTTAGGGATCAAAGAGAACCACATGCTCTAAATTCCTCCCCTTTTGCACCTAATCCAAAAAACCATGCGTTGCTTCCTTTGATGCTTCAAACACAACACACAAAAATGTTGCTACCACAAATCAATTACGGGTCACTCTGTGCCCAAACATCTTAGCCCTCGACCACTTGTCACTAGGCCACACTACCTAGGTGGATAAGGGATTTTATCCCTCGATGATATTATTCCCTTTCGCTAGCACCTATGAAAAGAACTTTGTCTTCTTCCTCACACGAATTCTCTTTAACACACACTTGCCTCTTTCTCTTGTTTGAAAAAAGGATAATATTAATGCCACTAAGACATATAGTTTATATATCATTTGCCACCTTTAAACTTGAACAAATTTAATTGCCTTGCAACCCTAACCTTAGCGTAGTTATAATTTAATTAATAATAACATTATTATAATTAACTTATAATTAATTTAATAACCATAGGTTAAGTAAATTAACTTACAAATTACTATATAATGAAATTATAATTAAATATAATTTATTTTAATCCCATAGGACTATCCGAAAAGACCATTTATTTTGCCATCATGGGTTTTAATAAAAATCTTTATTTCTGCCATACATAATATCAAAAATAATATTATGATACCTTCTTCATCAATCTTTTGCATTTCTCCTTTTGGACTTCTAGTATTAGTGGTGGTTCACTTTTTGGAATCAATGACAAATTCATGCCTTGACATCAATGACAAGTCTTGACTCAAAATGTTCAACAATCTCCCCCTTTGTCATTGATGGCAACCAAAATTATTTTTACCAAAAACTTAACCTTTTCTTTATTTTGATTCCCCTAGCTCAATGCTCTTTTTAAATATCTCCTATTTGATCAAATACCAAATCTCTCTCTCTTACTCAAATATCCCCCCCTTTGACATCAATGGTAAAGGGTCACCTTTGGGGCTTGGGGCTAAGAATGAGTTTCTTAGCTTAGCCCCTCCCCCACCTCCTCTTGAGGTGGTTAATTCTAGGGTTGGAGTATTTCTACTCCCAGCAAGCACTGGTCTTTACCTTTGTATTATTTTCTTCTTATCTAATCCTTTTGATTCCTTTGACTATTCCTTTCCATGTCCATATTCCTGTTCCTGTTCCTATTCCTGTTCTTTTTATATCCATATTCCTATTCCCATTATTATTTATATCCATATCCTATTTTCTATTCCTATTCCTATTCCTATTCATACTTGATTCTAGAATGTCTGCTTTACACCACTTTGTTGTGTGTCCATCATTATTGCACTTATAACACTCAATTTTATTATTCCTTGGAGGTGCAAATATCTTAGGATTTCTCCTAGTGAAGCCATAACATTTTCTGTCATGAACCCTACAATTCATTGCCTTGTGAAAAAACTGATTACATGAGTAGCAATACCCATGGAAAAGTTACCTATTTCTAAAATTCCCATTTTCTTTTCTTTCATGTGTTCTAAACTGTGAAGCCATGTGCCCAAACTTGTGACATAAAAAACATCTTCCATTGAAGTTTCCTTTTCTTGACCTCATTGGTATCTTAGTCTCCTTTAAACTATTATGATTGTTCCATTTATTTCTTCTTTGTGCATTTTTCCTGTCCTTGTTGAACTTTTTGTTATCCAACTCATCCTCATATGTCTCACTTTCTCTTACACCATCTTCTTCTAAAGTTTCTTCTCCTTCATAACTTGAGGTTGACTTCTCTGCTTGTTTCTTTTTAGTCTGTTCAAAACCAAGACATTTTTTTTTTTGACCTTCTTTGTACCTTGATCATCTTATCCACAATCTTTGAGCTCTTTTCAAACTTTTGTAGCTTACTCTTGGAATTTTTTAAATCTTCCCTTAGTAGGGCTACTTATTTTTCTAACCTTTCACATTATAAGACCTTTGCTTATAACTTATCCTTGAACTTATTTTTCTTAGCCTTTGATTTGTATAGATCCTCTATAAGCATTCTTCTCTCTTCATCACATTCTTGAAACTAAAGCTCAATTTTAGAGTTTTTCTTTCCTACCTTATTTATTGTATCAAGAGCATAAATAAGTTCTCCCTTGAGATCATATCCTTCTTTATTTTATTCTTCCTCTATTTGTTTTCCTTTTTATACATCTTTATTTTCTTTTGACTTATCTTCTGTAGGATCACCTTCTTCTTCTTCTAGTGCCATTAGAATATTCTCTTCTGGTACTTCAAGTGTAGCCTCATATTCATGATAACTAAAACTATAACCATTCCTTGTACAACTATATTTAAGATGTCCAAATTTACCACATCTAAAACACTTGAGAATTATTGGTGACATTTTATTGATCTTTTTTTCTTCAATCATAAATAGGACTTCATATTTATCATTTTTTGAGAAACTATCATCACTATCACTTGAGTACTTACTTGCCTTATTTGCATAGTAGCTCCTCTTTTTTCTTTGAAAGAATTTTTTTCCTTGTTTGCTTTGTCCATATTTACTTTTCTTTTGGTTCCTGTATCTTTCTGATTCCCTGTTTCTGTGATCATGTTTTTCTTCATCATTGTTATTTTTAGCTTCTTGACAATCAGTTGCATAGTGACCATACTTTCCATAATTGAAACATTTAACAGAGTTTGTATATTTAAATCTTCTTGAATTCTAATTCCTTCTACAATATTTGCTTCTTCATCACTAGATGACTCATTGCTTGATTTTGACTTCTTATCCATTGTCTTCTTAATTGCTTTGAAGGTTGCTTCCTTCTAGGGATTAGGTGATTTTATACTTAACTCAAAATCTGTAAGAATACCAAGCAACATATATATTGTCAAATAATCACTATACTTTCATTCTTCTATAGCAGAAACCTTTTCACTAAATATTTTTGGAAGAGATCTTAAAATCTTATCACAAACATACGATTCTTCAAAATTAAGTCCAAGTCCTTGCATAACATTAACAACCTCATCAACTTGAAGTAGATAAGTACTAATGTTTTCCTCATCCTTCATTCTTAACTCTTCAAGTTGTCCTTTGAGATTTTGTATCTTTGCTTTCTTGACACATTTATCTCCTTCATATATACTTTGCAACTTATCCCACATTCCTTTTGCATCTTGACAATGCATAACTTTTATGGAATTTGTTCTATGCAAACCTCTCAAAATTGCATTCATTGCTTTTGAATTGTAATGTTGTAGAATCTTACCTTCCTTATCTATAGGTGGATCAACTGGTGGTATGTATCCATTTTCAATTGCTTCCCAAATTTCATTGCCAAGTGCCATCAGGTAAATATTCATTCTCATACTCCAATCTATATAATCACTTCCATAAAATATTGGTGTTGAATTATCTAATTATCTATTCTTAGAATCCATTGTATTCTTGTAGGCTTTTCCTTCAAGCTATTAAAATATTTCGAATGAACCTACTCTGATACCAATTGAAGAACACAAGCTTATACTGAGAGGGAGGTGAACAGTATAAGACCACTTTTTACTTTTCTTTCCCAATCAATATTATGCAATGTATATATAGCAATATGAATAGTAGTAATAAAAGTAATTCAAAAATAACCACACATAATAAATAGACCAAATTTACGTGGTTCACCCAATGTGGGCTACTCCACGGAGAAATATTTTACTAAAAAATTTCTCAATCAATCTCTTGGGAATCCTTTCCCAATTAAAATGTTTATGGACCTCTATCCAAAGTAGACACCAATCCCCTTAATCAAGGTTTTGGATCTCTATCCATAGGAGAAATATTTTCTCCTCTTGCTTTGGCTGGTGATCTTATATAATAATTTTTACCCCCACTACTCTAGATAATGGATATCTATCCATTGAATACACCTGTCCTCACTACCCTGGCTTAATGGGTATCTATCCAATTGATATTTTCGTCCTATATACTCTATCACCTCTAAAGCTCTTACTCAAATTTGTACTAATCATAGTCCTTCGGTCTAGAAAAAATCTGCTTAGTCTCTGTCTTTGATATGGCATAAACCTGTCCTTAAATCTACACCAAAATCTATCCTTGAATTTGTACTAAACACAGTCCTTCGGTCTAGCACAAATCTACCCTCAATCTCCATCCTCAAGCCTTAAATCAAAGCTTTACTCAGTCTCAAATAAACTTTTCTTGATCTACCCCAAACCTTAACTCAAGGTTTGAACAAATCCATCAATTCTACTCTCAAGTCTTCTCAAAGACTTGTCTCAAATCTACCTTGCAACCTTCCATAAAATCTCACACTAATATGTCCACAATTCTTCTCTAGAACTTGTACAAATATGCTCAATAAGTCCTCACAAGAACTTATCCAAATCTGCTCTCAATCTATATTGTAAGCTTCCACAAAAGCTTACCCAAATTTTTCCACAAGTCTTATAAAAAAAATACCTCAAATCTACTCAACAAGTTCACACTAGAACTTGTCAAATCTCATAGAAACATAAAGATAATTGTTAGAGACTCAATATGATATATACTCATCACAATTCTCAATAACTTTCAATCACTCTTTCAAAAACATACAAAGAATAATTAGAGATTCAATATGCTTCACATTCACCTCAATGCTCAATCACTTTCTCAAATCAATTCAGAATATAGAATAGTTTGTTTTATAGAACTTGAAAATTCACTTCACACATCCACTTGACTAGGCTCAACAAACTCTACTCAACCAATCACTCAATGAAACAATCCTTGCTTACAAACCCTAGTCCAAACATATAAACCTTTACTCAAAATATTTCCAACAATGCTTATCAACCAATATCACATAACAATGATACTCATGTTATTGTCAAACCATAGTTCAAGTTCTTCACTCAACCAATGGCTTCAACAATAATAATTATCAAACAATCTCATATAACAATGATACTCATGTTCTTTTCAAACCCTAGTTCAAGTTCTTCACTTAACCAATGACTTCAAAAACAATGCTTATCAAAAAATCTCACATAACAATGATACTCATGTGATTTTCAAACCTTAGTTTAGGTTCTTCACTTAACCAATAGCTTCAACAACAATGCTTATCAAACAAGGTTTTAACAACAACTATTTATTCCAGAAAACCTTGAAGTATTAACTCAACACATTCAATAAGGAAACCTAATTAAGTATTTTTCATTCCAAAATTATTTTCCAAAAAATCAATCAATTCAACTATGGAAGAATGTGCCCATACCTTTTATTTGATTATGAAGGAACCTCAAAAATTTGCCACAATCAACAAATAGTTATTTGCCAAGCTTAATAAAATTAGAAGATGATAAACTCTCTCAAAGATATAATGCAAACATCAAAACACACATACACCTTATCACTCCATATTGAAGAAAGCATCCATCAACATATACAAAAATAATTGACCAAATACACTTTATAATCTCCTAGTTAAAATAATGTCAGTACAATCACCTTTTCAAAATAACTCAATGGCAAGAAATCCTCTCAAAATATAACCAACACTTTAATCCACTTATTTCTCCAATTACTCAAAAATTTCCAAATATAATACCTTTTATTTACCCCTTTAGCTCCCTAGAATCTTATGTCAAGCCGTAGGCATTATAAAATATAACAAAAAATTATTACCTCTGCCTTGGTGAGACTCAAACCCTTGATGTCGCCTCCCTATGCGTCCTAGCCACAGTATTGGCTACCACATGTGCTAGGTGCTCATTTAGGGAGTAAAGAGCGCCACATGCTCTATATTCCTCCCATTTTGTGCCTAAGCCAAAAAACCACACGTCACTTCCTTCAACGCTTCAAACACAACACACCAAAATGTCGCTCCCACAAATCAATCACGGGTCACTCCGTGCCCAAATGCCTTAGCCATCAAGAACTTACAACTAGGCCATGTTGTGTAGGTGGATATGATATTTTAGCCCTCGACGATCTTATCCCCTTTCTCTGGTGCCTAAGACAAGAACCTTGTCTTCTTCCTCACACAAATTCTCTTCAACACATGCTTGCCTCTTTCTTTTGTTCGAATGAAGGATAATTTGAATGCCACTATGGCATATAGTTTAGATATCATTTTCCACCTTTAAACTTGAATGTCGGCACAAATTTAATTTCCTTGCAATCCTAACATTAGGGTTGTTATAATTTAATTAATAATAACATTATTATAATTAACTTATATTTAATTTAATAACCATAGGTTAATTAAATTAACGTACAAATTAATATATAATGAAATTATAATTAAATATAATTTATTTAATTCCTATAGGTCTATTTTAAATGACCATTTATTTTTCCATCATGGGTTTTAATAAAAACCTTTATTTTTTCCATACATAATATCAAAACGAATATTATGACTCCATCAATCTTTTGCATTGCTCCTTTTGGCCTTTTGGCATCAGTGGTGGTTCACTTTTTGGCATCAATGACAACTTCATGCCTTGACATCAATGAAAACTCTTGAATCAAAATGTCCAACACAAATTACATGACTCAAGCCAATTGCATGTAGAATCTAAAGACTATGTAGGGAGAGTGACAATAGGGGAAAAATCCTTACCTCATGAATCACTTCTGGAATGAACTTCTATGAGAGCTTGATGGGCAACATTCTCAGTAGGTCTATCTCCCATGATACCAGAGCTAATGCCTAAGTTAATGGGGTTGGAAGCCATAAATATTGTTAAGGATTTGATCTATGTAGCACAAAGAAACCACAGAGTAAATAAGAATGGAATTACACCAAATTCAAGACAACACTCCTCCCACTATCTTTTTTCAAGAAAGTAAAAAGAGAAAAAAAACATATTTGATTCTTATAATATTATCGGTTTATCTAATATATAGGTGTAAAAGTATGGGGGATTTAATAATAATCTCTAATTCCCTATCCCATATTGAGAATAAGAGTAAAAAACTTAGAAATAATAATATAGATAAAGTTTTCATCCAATAGAACTAGTATAGTCAGCACTTGGCCACCTAAGAAAATGTGAAAGAACAAATAAGATTACTTCCTTATTTGTTTAACTTCCAAGAGGAAGTCATTTTTATGGGAAAGGGGATGTAATTTCCATACCCTCAAACTAAATATAATTATCCATATGTGTAATTTTGGTTGATAATTGTAGTGTACTTTATATATTTTATATAGTAGATAATTAAATAAAATATAATATTTTGAGAGATACATGCTAATAATGGATACTTGATAATTGATTACTTGATAAGTTATTAATATGAAAAATATATTTATATTAGATTAATTTTATGAAAATCACTAATAACTTGGACAAGATTCAATTGTTGCATTTTATGGATGTTTTAAGACAATTTGATATGAATAAGAAAATAAATGCTACTCAAAGGATCTGTGTTAAATGTGATTCTTGTTTGATAGTTATGGTGTCTTGTTTTGTGTAACTTAACCTTGTGATATATGTTATAATAATACTTTACGTTAAATAGTACCTAAGGAAACAAATTTAAAAAAATGGATAAGATTAAATAATAGTGTTAAAATCATATTTATGGAAAACATAACATATTATAAAATTAAAAATCAATCATAAAGCCAAAAAAAATATAGTGGTATAAGGAATCCAATATGGAGGTTGTATGTGTAAAAATCATACTAATATTTTTTGTATAGGTGGTGGGTAATCTCATCTTCCTAATATAGGCTAGGGGTAGACTAACATTGTTAGTCTTTGGGTAGGTTGGAAATGAGCCATTTTGGCCAATGGTTTTGGTTCCCTTATATCACTTAGTGTGTCATCCTTCTACCATCTATCTTTATCATTTTCACTAGTTAGCTTTCCTAAATAAATAAATAAATATATAGGAATGTTTAAGGGATAAATTTGTATATGTCCCCAAATGACATGTCCTAATGATTAATATTGTCATGATCACTACTTTAAGTGGTGATTAGGGTCATAAAATGGGGTTTAGGGTTTTAATTACATGGTCCAAAACCTAATGTGTTTTTACACTTAGGGTTAATATGGTGCATAGTTTTGATCAACAATTGTGATTGTATGACTTCAAAATAAGTTTAATATATTCATTAGGATAAAAATAAAATTTGTGTTGTTTCATCCATTAAATTCTTATTTTTATTTCTTATTTCAACCACTAATCATCCAATTATTGTAATATTTTTTTCCTTCAATATTATTGTCTTCATTTTATTTTACCTCTACTATCATTGTAGCATTAAACTTATTTTTACTTGAATTTTATTTCTTGTTCTTGCATATTATAAAATCCATGGACCATTGGTTTTTTGCCATCCATATATGAAGATGGCTTTCTTTATAGGGATTCATATTTCAAGAGCAAAGTTGTTGATGAGTGTTGTTAATGTCATCATTTAATTTTAAGTTTATCAAATCCAAGGAAGTGTCTAAGGCTATATATAATAGAGGAGGTTGGGATTTATACAATTTATAAATCATAGCACATGTTTATTCTATGGAAAATAAAGGATTAAAAGGTTATTTGAAAGGATCAAACTATCACTAAGTTACAGAATTGAAACTATTTAGTTTGCAGAATTGAAACTGATTTAAGTTGTATAATTGAAACTGATTCAAGTTGCAGAATTGAAACTGATCTAAGTTGTAGAATTGAAACTACTGAAGGAATAAAGGAACTAGATTAATTTTTCTAAATGGAAATAAAATTAAATTTAAATGCTAAATTGAAATAAACTAAATTAACAATTTTTGAAAAATAAATTGTTGTGAAGAAATTCCTAAACTAGGAAAATGTTGCTAAAAGTTGTAAATAAGTTTCTATAATTGAAATTGCAGAAATTGAAATGGTAAATGTAGAATTAAATAACAAGTTAGCTAGTTGAAAAACCACATTCACACATAACACTTAAAAATAGATGAAAAATAGAGTAAAAATAGGGTATATTCTAATTACAACAGTTTAGGAAAAAATTGACAACATTCTAATAAAAATGCACAAAATTAAAAAAAAACTATAAAAACTGTAAAAAACTCCTTCCCTAGCCCTAAGAGTGGATACTTACTCCTTGGTCCAGTAGAAGGTATAACACACCAAAATCTAAGCTCTAACTATTCACTCAATCATCAATAAACCATCTAAAAAATACTACACTTTATTGAATAACTTTTGTTGTTACAAAGTTGCTACAAATTACTATCTCCTATTTGTCAATCTATTGTTTAATATTCTAACCAATGAAAAATAGGTGTGTGTGAATATTTATATATATTTACACACTCCTGTCCTAAATTAGAGAAATGTAAGTTAACTATCATATTGCTAATGTTTGATTTGTTGCATTGCTACAACAAACTTAGTCCATATTTAGAACAAAATTAACTTTACAGCTCGTTATGCAATTTCTTTACATCCAACTTAGTGGGAAATAATCTAGGAATATATGAATCATCATTGGTCATATTTACCCACATGTGAGCTTGCCCATTTCTTTAATATTTGGTTAGTTTCTCAATTTCCTATAGATTCTATTATTTTTCTAAAGTATCTAGAGAATATCAGGCTACACACTAAAGAACACAGACTTATACTAAGAAGGGGGTGAATAGTATAATATAATATTTTAATTTTATTTCCCAAGCAATATTATCCAATATTATTGATGACAATATAAATATAAGTAATAAAAAAAATACACAAATAATCACACACATGAGAGACACAAATTGAACGTGGTTCACCCAATGTGGGATACTCCATGGAGAAAATATTTCTTATAAATTTTCTCAACAAATATCTTGGGAATCAATTCCCTATTAAAATGTTTATGGACCTTTGTCTAAAGGAGAAACCAATCCCATATGCTCTGATTTGTGGATCTCTCACCACATGATAACTCTATCCCCTTGCTCTAGTTTGTGGAACTTGATCCAAGAGAACTCTATCCCCTTGCTTTGGTTTGTGGATATCTATCCATAAAATAACTCTTTCTCCTATGCTCTGGTTCATGGATCTCTATCCACAAGGGAACTCCATCCCCTTTCTCTATTTTATGGATATCTACCCATAGAAGAACTCTATCCCCTCTGCTCTAGATGGTGAACATCTAGAATACTTCTACCCCCACTACTTTGACTTGTGGATCACTCTCCACAGGAGACTTCTATCCCTATTGCATTGGTTGATGGACCTCTATCCACTAGAGACCTCTATCCTATCTGCCCTTTCACATCCAAAGCCTACTCTCAACCCTATCTCAAATCTGCACTAAACCCTATCACAATTCTAACACAAATCTGATCTAACTCTGCTTACAAATCTACACCAAACCCTACCATTAGTCTAGTATAAATCTGCTCTAACTCTTCTCACAAATCTGCACCAAAAACTAACACAATTCTTCTGTCAATACTTGCTCAAATTTACCTTCAAGCCTTCTCAAATACTTACTCAAATATGCCTTCAAGCCTTCTTAAAGACTTTCTCAAATCTATCCTCAAAATTTTTCAAAGACTTGCTCAAACCTATCCTCAAGCCACTCACAAAACTTGCTCAAATATTTCCAAAACTTGCATACAAACACAACTTAAATATCTTTCAAAAAATATTTCTTCACACATACAAATTCTACTTAGAATTTTTTTAACCTATGGAACATATATATAATGATATGCTCAAACAAAAACTCACACTCACAAATATTGTAAACAATTAACCAATCTCTATCTCTTGCACAATCCTTTTCAAATCAAATCAAAATAGTGTATAACTTGTTTCACAAAATTGAAACTGATCTCAAACACTTTCACAATTTCTATTAATATATCTCAAACCAATGTTCACAAGGTTTCACAATGATGCACTAACTTGTCTTCAAATCTAACTCAAGTAGTTCACAATATCTAGCACAAGTGTCTCAATATCTTTCAATAATGGAAGCACAATCTTGTTCTCAAACTCTACCCCAAATGTTGTTAAAATCATCCAACAATGAAGCTCAAATCCTAACTCAATTATTTCCAACAATTATTATCAAACAATCATTTTTTCTCCACATTATGTTCTAAAACATTGACTTCAACAAAACACTTTAACCAATGAATGATATGCCCATACCTCTTAATTTAATCTTATGGATATATGTCTTCAAAAGCCTCTCTCACAAAAAATTGATTTTTCTAGTGCAAATTCAAGGGTTAGATTGCAAGATACTTCCTCAAACATCGACATGAAATTTCTTCTCAAAAATATATGCTCAATGAAATATTAAATTGATATTCAAAAAGACTTGTTGGCATGCACCCTAGCTTCGACTAGGCCATCGCATGGGCTAGCTGCCCACACAAAAATAAAATTTCACTTGCTTTGCTTTGTCCCCTTTCTCCAGCATAAAAATATTTGTCAATAAAAATGTTTACTCTCTGCCTCTATCGCATATTGAACCCGAGACCTTCTTGCTGCTATGTCTTAGCACCAAGGGACTCGCCGTCTAGGCTAGCTGCCTAGATGGGATTTCTTTTCACTACACATTGCTTTATCCCAATTTTATCTTTAAAAAAAGGTGTTGCCCCTTTGTCCTTTCTCCTACATGACCATGAATGAAGTACATTCAAATTTCATGAATTTCACACATGTATTAATCAAAATATTCACATAGCATTATTCCCACAATTCACTTTGTAATAAACTTTAGGTTATAAATATGCATTCACCCTTATGATCCTTCACGTCGACGCTTGGGGAGGTATTTTAAATTTTCAACTTTGGCACCCATATAAACCTTTTAAAATTATTATAATAATTTAAATCTAAATTAGATTTAAATATTATAATTTATATTTTAACCTTTGGAACCTTTTAATTTTTAATTATTATAATTATTTAAATATTATAATTTATTTTTCTCCTCTGGGAATTTTCCTTGGATAAGGTCTTTGCCACCATAAAACATCTACCTTTTTTATTTTGCAAGCACCACCATGGTAAAACCATTAAATCTTTATTTTCTTTGACATGAATGACAACTAATGTTATCAACTTATGACATTAATCCTTTGACATCAATGACAAAATTATACTCACAATTTCCAACACACACATGTTAGATGCAATTGGTTCTAATTTCATCATGTGGGGGAACTTCTAAATGTATGGTGGATCCCTCCTAATTACTTTGACGCTCCTCAAATGGTTTTAGCTCCTCTTTTAGCATTTGTCTTTGCTTTCCTATTATTCTGTAGGTGGATACCCAAATGTTTTGGAGATGCTCCTGGATATGTTGTGTACAACTATCCTATGCCCTATTTTAGTTGTAAGGTGGCTTTTTTTGATGCCACACCATACTAACAACTCATTTTAGGTAGGAAAATAGTTCAAAATGGCCTATCCAATTAGATATCATAAGACATTTATTTTCTAGTGATTTTTATTATGCTATTTTATTGTTAAAATCATGTAAATAGATGACAAAAAGTGCAAAAAATAGTCAAAACAACAACATATTATTCCTTAATATTTAATCATGCTAAAATAAACAAAATAATGCATTTTAATCAAATATTTGGCATATAAATATATTATTTATCAATGTATGATAATTTTCATGTCAAAAATGATGAAATAATGAGGCATTATTTGGCCTCATCGTTCCCCCCCAACTCAACCTGATGCATGTTCTCATGCATTTTGTTGTGCTATAGAAGCATTGAGTTCTAATTCCTTTGACTAGTTTCCCAAAAAATTGAATTCTCTAGAATGGTATCCCCTATTTTTCTTTAATTTTGCCAACCATTTTTGAAATTGTTATTTAGGTTTAGGATCAAAACCAAAGTAGAAAGACATAGATCTAATGATACCAGGTGGTCTGAGCCATAGGCCTATCCACTAATGTTTCATTGTCAAAATAACATCTATCAATGCTACTAACCTTATATGTGACCATAGCAGGTTTTCTAGTGAAATGAGTTCTCTATTTCTTAGAGACATGGGTAGTTCATCTCACCTACTGTTGCATCTTGCCAATGAGCTATCAAATTACAAAAAATATACTATACTTTCTTTGAGGTACCTAAGATAAGTAGCTTTGATATGTGACTTATTCATCAAGGCAAAATGTTAGCTGACTAGTGCCTTATATTTGGGTTGGATATGTCTAGCAAGAGACCAGGTCCCAAGTCCTTAGTATTATTCTACTTTGTTTCTTGATCCCAAAACACCTAATTTTGTTGTGTGAAAATAAAATATCTAAGTTGAGTATCACTTGTGTATATATGAGGCATAAACTACGCATCCTCTACCATTAAAAATTTGTGTAAATAAAGTTCACATAGTAATTTATTTTGCTCCTAAGGACTCTATGAAGAACACAAGCTTATACTGAGAGGGGGGGTGAACAGTATAAGACCATTTTTTAATTTTCTTTCCCAAATAGTATTAATCAATATAATCAATGGCAGTATTAATAGCAATAACCAAAGCAATGAACAAATAATCACACACAATAGAGACACCAATTTTAATGTGGTTCACCCAATGTGGGCTACCTCCACAGAGAAAATATGTCTTCTAAATATTTCTCAAATAATCTCAATGGAATCCTTCCCAATTACAATGTTTATGGACCTCTATCCAAAGGAGATGTTTATACCCTAAATATCAAGTTCGTGGATCTCTTCCACAAGAGAACTTTTTCCCCTTCTGCTTTGGCTAGTGATCTTCTAGAATACTTTGTCTCTCTACTACACTGACTGGTGGATATCTCTCTACTTAAAGAATCCTCACTCAAATTTATCTTCAATTGTCGATCTCTATCCATTGAGACTTTGTCCTCTATACTCTGTCACCTCCAAAGCTTTGTCTTAATATTGTACTAAACATAGTCCAGTTGGTCTAGCACATCTCTACTCAATTTCTTGTACTAAACATAGTTCATTTAGTCTAGCACAACTTTGCTCAATATATTACACTAAACATAGTTCATTCGTTCTAGCACAAGTCCACTTAAATTTGCACTAAACATAGTTTATTCATTCTAGCACAAATCTGCTCAATAGGTCCACACAAAACTTTCTCAAATCTACTCAACAGGTCCACATAGAACTTGCTCAAATCTTCTCAACAGGTCCACACAGAACCTGCTTAAATCTGCTCAACAATGTCACTAAGAACTTGTCCAAATTTGCTCAACAATATCACTCAGAACTTGTCCAAATCTGATCAATAAGTCCTCTCTAGGACTTGCTCAAATCTGCATAGCAAGCTTCCACAAAAGCTTACTAAAAATAAGTCCACAAGCCTTCTCAAAGACTTGTCTCAAATCTGCTTAACAAGCTCACACAGAGCTTGTCCAATCTCATAGAATCATAAAGAGAATTTTTAGAGACTCAATATGTTCTATACTCAATGCTTAATCAATATCTCAATTCAATCTCATAGAAGCATAAAGAGAATTTTTAGAGACTCAATATGTTCTATACTCAAATCTCAATCTCAACTCAAATCAATCTCATAGAAGCATAAAGAGAATTTTTAGAGACTCAATATATTCTATACTCAAATCCCAATCTCAACTCAAATCAATCTCATAGAATCATAAAGAGAATTGTTAGAGACTCAATATGTTCTATTCTCAAATCTCAATCTCAACTCAATTCAGATATATAATAGTTTGTTTCATGGAACTTGAAAAACCACATGCATCCACTTGACTAGGCTCAATCAAATATACTCAACCAAACACCTCAAGGAACAACCCTTTCTCACAAACCCTTGTCCAAGCATGTATCAACTAACTCAAAATGTTTCCAATAATGTTTCAACAACAAATATCACATAACAATGATACTCATGTTCTTATCTAACTCAAGTTCAAGTTATTTGCATAACCAATTGGCTTCAACAACAATGCTTATAAAACAAGGTTTAATCACAACTCTCAAACCAGAAAACTTTGAAGCATTTAACCAATCACTTTCTAAAAGGAAACCATAATCAATGCTTTTCACTCCAAAGATATTTTATAATCAACCACCATAATCAATCAATAAGATAATGTGCCCATATCTTTTATGAAGATGAAGAAGCTCTTTGGAAATCTGCCACAATCACAATATTCTTTTGCCAATCCTCACAAGGGTTAGAAGATCACAAAATAATCAACATTACTCCACTTCACAATAATATTTACCAAGGCTTTTAATTAGAAAACCTTCTTAAGAATTAATGCACAAGTTCCTTATCACTCCTAAAACCACTTGTACCATAAAATAAAATAAATCAAAACATTGCATAACCTTGTCACTCCGAAAACCACTTATACCATAAAATAAAATAAATCAAAACATTGCATAAACTTGTCACTCCAAAAACCACTTATACTATAAAATAACTCAAATATTTTATATCCTTCCTTTCAACACTTTTGCACTTAAAAACATAATCACAAAGCCTTCTTAGGCAATATCCCACATTAATCAAATATCAAACCTTATCCATATGCAAAAATTAAATCCACTATACTCTCTGTGAAATTCGACGGTTAACACAACCTTAGCAAATTTGAAATATTTCATGCACCCAAAAATTTCGACGATCGAATTATGGCATACCTTTCAAAATGGCTTCGGGTGGTTTCTACCTCGCGTTCCACATCGTCGTGCATATTATCACATTCTCCACCCACCGTGTGGGCTATGCCTCCCACATGGAGGCTTTAAGCCTTCAAGACTTATATTTCCATCCTCTCCATATATGCCTTGAAACTTGCTCGCTTATTCCACGTGTAGTGCACAAACAAAATCGAAAGGGGGGAATCGACGATTGCGAAGGAGGGGATAATCGAATGCGAAAAATATTTCTTGTCTCCTTCTTGGTTGATAAAATAAACCCCTTTAAATATTCAAACCTTTGCATGATAAAATATATGACGTCGGTGGACATGGCAGGAAAACTCTTTTATTTAATTTTAAAATTTAAATTTAAACTAAACCTTTAAAATTAAATTTCTCCATCATTGGGGCACCTTTTTTGATGAAATGAAAAATCCAACTTGAGTTTTAAGAAAAACCCATTTCAAATCTACCATCCATAGTTTTAAATAAAACCTTTCCTTACCTTGGTTTTCATAAAAACCTTTTTCTAAGCTTCCCTTGAAGCTCCTTTTGGAACCAAATGCCATGCATCCCTTCTTGAACCTTTGATCAAAAAATTTGCTTCTCATGAAGATCTTTATGGAGAAAAATCACAGTGCTTACTTATATAATTCCTTTTGACATCAATGACAACTTTTAGCTTAGGGACTCAAAATGTCCAACACTCTATAGATATGCATCAAGGAATTCTTAACCAAAAAATAAGTCATAAGATAAACCAAAATAGATTATCATTACCTACCACCTAAGAAATATCTCTTTGAGGAATAAGCTATGCAATTTAGCATGTTTCATGCACTACACTAAGCATTCTATAATCAAGCACAAGTATTTCACTTTGGCCTACAATTTTTGCAGTCTACTTCATGTTTTGTTCCTCTAATGGATTTATTGCTACAAAATACATTTCAAGGGTATGGTAATGAGTTAACCAATTTATTATGGCCTCATTATCTACTTCCAATAACACCATATACATATAACATACTACCACTGGTGGGGACTCAAAAATAAGAAGTAATTCAACCTAAATTCTAACATCTACAATTTGAATTGTATCAACATATTCTATTAGAATATGTTTCTCTTATTTTTCAAGTGATGTATTTACCTACATAGGATAAATTTATACTCTAAGAAATTTTTTTGATGATGTAAATTACTCATGCTATTATTTTAGATATTTTTTGGATGTTTTGGAGTCACTGTTGAATGTTTTAGAGTTGCTTCAAAATGTTCTAGAACTATTTTGGAATGTTTAAAAGTTGCTTCAAAATGTTCAAAAACTACCTTCACTATAAGATGATCCTATAAAATTTGTTGTTTCTTAGACTCTAAAGTGTCCTATACTTGGTGGGAACATTCTTCAAAATCCATTGACTCTTTGCCAACACTCTTCATAGGTTCAACTCCTTTTGTATGTTGTTGTTTTATTAAAGAAACAACCATGGTAGAAGAAAAAAGGTGAGGTTTCTATTCTCGGGTTACTTCCTCCATTATATTAAGTAATTATAGAGTTTCCTATTATGCTCATTCATTTGGAATCTACCTCACTAAAACAAGAAAAATTTTAGCTACTTCTTCCCCTAAATCAAAGTTTGCAAGCAGTCTATCCAACTATTTTATCTTCTTTAATTAATTCAGCTCTTGCAATAATTTGTAAATATATTCATCCTTTTATTTTATAGTTTCCTCCCATTTTTTAATCCAAATATACTAGGGTTTTATTATCACCCTAGTAGATTTCATGGGATACTTTGGCTCATACTCTATATGTTTTTAAAATTTTGAATAATATGTGGGCATATTCATCACAGGTGGGAAATCTTACCCCATAGTTTCCTTAGTTTTTGTAGGTATCTCTTCAATATGAATAGGTGTTTCCTCAATAACATCATCTTCATCCTCCTACAAGATTAACCTTCTCCTTATTGGCCTCAATGGTGCAAGGGGTACTATTTCCTGAGTTGAAGCAGCTTCCTGCTACTTCCTCCTTAGACTTATTCTAAGAGGAAAGGGTGTAGGTGTTTTTTTTGTATCTCAACCTATTTCTCCCTCTATTAATTAGGTTCATTTGTAATATTTCATCTATCTGGTGAACCTCCTAAGTGGTTGTGGCTTTGGTTCCTATATTCTACTAGTCTAGACTTGTAGATTATTTTTACATGTTTCTTAATTATCTCAAAATTTGAAGGTTCTTACTATGCAAATTCTTCTACCTGAGTAAAATTTTTGGTATATTCTATTTGAATAACCATCCTCCTAGTTATAGGTATTATGCAAGATTTATTTCAACCTTTATTTTTCTTTGTGCCCTATTTTTGGCAGATGGATGAGCATGGGAGGATGATGGAGTTTTCTTAGACTCAAGAGTAGTCCTATCATCAATGTTTACCCTAGAGATTTTTTTACTACTATTGTCTACCTTATATACTTTTTCTAGATACTCTTCAATAGGAACCTATTCATTCCAATGTTCAAATAACCTATTGAAATTTTGCATATTATCCCTAAAATGATGCTTACAAATTAGTTTTATAAGGCCATGGTGTTTGACAGATCCTTGGCCCTCTTAGTACCTCTTTGCCATTCTATGCAAATCATGATCTAAATATAAGGGATGTTAAATCTAATCTCTGGATATTGTATGTCATGTTTGAGGTGAGTAATAATTTTGAGATGATGGCTAAACAAGATATCATATTATCCTTCACAGGGTAAATACCTGATGACACATACTATTACTTTATCCCATGGTGTTTGTAAGCTAATTATCTTAACTCCTTTGTAGATGTTATTGTTAATTTACATTATAGGCTTAGAATATTCCTCTACTTAAAGAGCCCTAACTACTTTAGAAAATGTTGCTTTAAATATTTTAGTTATCTCTATTCCTTGAAGTGGCAATTCAATAATTTGACTCAATAGTAGGGGAATTACCACTTTATATTGGTAAGTTCTTCTTACTTAAAAAATAACAAGTTGAGAATCACCAAAGATGCATATATGCTTTATGACCATAGCTAGAGTGGCTTGAAGTCCTAATATTAGGGCTTCATATTCTATGTTGTTGTTTGTGCATAGAAATTCAATTTTGAAAGATAAAGGAATCAACATCCCTTCTAGTGTATAAAAAATAACTTCACCTTATCCTTTTTCACACTTTGAGCCATCAAATAATAGGGTTATGTCAACATCATCCTCAAAAGGGACGATTTCTTCCTGTTTAGTGACTAAAAATATCGAATCATGTGGTAGCTCAATGAAAAGAGGTTGATCATTTGGAAGTAGAGCTTCTACAAGATGATCAGCTATAACCTGACCCTTGATGGATTTTTGAATAATGAATTTAATATATAATTCCATTAAGAGCATTATTCATTTTGTGGTACGGGTGTTGTGGTATGTGTGAGTCATCATGTAATGCAGAGGGTTTTCTCTAGCTATGACGTAATTAGTGTGACTTAGCATATAATGTCTAAGTTTCTTAGTGGTGAAAACCATTGCTAAGAATAATTTCTCAACTTAAGTGTATCTTGCTTCATAACTCATAAATGTTTGACTAATGTAATAGATTGCTTGCTCTCTTTGATTTTCATTCTTTTGCACAAGCATTGTCCCTAATGCAATTTTTTTAGAAAATTTGTAAATATGAAAAGGGATCCCTAGGTGAGGTAGCGTTAGCATGGGTGATAAGGCCAGATATTACTTTATATCATCAAAATCCTCTTGACATTATTTTGTCCAAGAAAAGGTGACCCCCTTTTGTAGCATGTGATTGAAGGGCCTATATTTGTTTGAGAATTGTGTGATGAATAGTCGACTCCACTAAATATTTCCTTGAAAACTACGTAACTCTTTAATATTTGTTAGGGGTGGTATCTCAATAATGGCCTTGACCTTATTGAGGCCCACTTCAATGCCTTGTTTGGATAAAATGAAACCTAGAATTTTTCCTGATGTGACTTTGAATACACACTTCTTAGAGTTTAACCTCACCTTATGTTCTAGTAACCAATAGAAGACTTTTTCTAACACATCGATGTGCTCAATATGCATTTTATATTTGGCTATTAAATCATCCACATAATATTCAATGATCTTATGCATATTATCATGAAATATATACATCATGACACGTTGGTAAGTAGCACTTGCATTTTTTGATGTCAAAATACATCACCTTATAATAGAAATTCCCCAAAGGTGTGGTGAATGTTGTTTTTATTGGTCATAAGGATTAATACAAATTTGGTTGTGTTCTAAAAAATACACATTAAAGAAAGCATTTCATGGCTAGTGTAAGATTCTACTAGTTGATCAATGTTTGGTAATGGAAAATCATCTTTGGGACATGCTTTTTTTAGATCTTGAAATTATGTGCATACATGAATCCCCCCATTCGGTTTAAAAATGGCTACCATATTTGAAAGCCACTCAAGATAATCAAAGGGTTTTATAAAATCCACATCTAATATTTTTTTAAGTTCTTTGACCATGAGGGCTATGGTAGCATGAATTTTCCTCAATTTCTATTTGAATGGTTTTGCTTTAGGAGCTAAGGTGAGGTTATGGACCATCAAGTTCAGGTCAAGGCTAAGCATGCATTTGTATGACCATGCAAAAACCTCTTTCCTTCTTTTTAAGACATCTAGGAGTATCTCTCTTTATTTTGTGGATATATATTTTACAGTTTTTACAATTGTGGATTATCTGCATTTTTACTTAGGTTCATGTTGATAGATTCTTAAATCAACATGTGCAAACCTTCCTCTAATTTATGTGGAGTAGGAATGATATGAATATCATCCTCCACATTATCGAATGACTTAGTTGTGACTTCTTCTACTTTGGTTTTGAAAATAGAAGTAGATGAAGATGAAGATTGCTGAGGAATATAAGCATTAGAATCTTGTAGTAATTTTTCAAATATGATGAACTCAATGACAGATGGTGGGGATGAAATATTATCCATGTTGATAAGGCTATCATTGATAGGAATAAGCTTAACCAAATCATATGGATTATGGATTGGAGAAAACAATTCAATAGTGATCATGTTAACTTGGTGGAAGTGGAGTGGTTGCGATTGAGGGAGCAACTAACCTATGATGGGTGGATGATATTGGTGCTATGGAGGCGATCGAGGTGGTAGTGGTGGATATACTAGTGGTGGTGGCTCAAATTTATCTCTCAAAAGGAGCAAGCGGAATATGGGTTGATATATGGGAAAAATTCTAACAAAGTACTCACCTTACTCATTAACATGCACTATAGGAGCCACACCTTCTTCATAATAATTGGAGGTGGTAGATAACATATCAAAATTCATTTTGAAGTCATCCTTAGAGTCATCGTTGAAAATAGAATTAATCATGGTCATGTGTGACCACATTTTTGGAAATACCTCATGTAAATAAGGTGCAAACTAAGAATTTGTTGGAAATTTTGAGCAATTGAGTTCTCATTGATGTCACGAATGAGTGGTCATTGATGTCAAAATTTAGTTTCAATGAGTAGTGCAAGAAGAAGCTATTCTGCAATCAATGCAAAAAGGAGAGTCCACTTTCAGATGGTCAGATCTGATTCTAGGGGGTTAGATGTGGTCCAAAGTGCAAAGAAGAGGCCCAAGAAAATAATATTATAATATTTTATTATAATATTAAAAAGGAAAATTTAAATTAATTAATATAATTTTATTATAAATTAATTTATTAATTAATTTAATTAACTTCCAAAGTTATTTAAGTTAATTATAACTAAATTTTAATTTAATTATAAATTAATTTAAAAAAACCTAAAGTGGGTTATAAGTTTTAAAGTAAAATCGAATTTGAAATTCGATTGAGTGTTGACGTTTTATGGCATGAGGCCTTCATGTATAAAAAGAGGGCAAAACCTAGGTCAAAAAATGCATTCGATTAATCAAGGCTCCAAAAATCATGCACAAAAGAGTAAAATTTTTATGTTTAAAGGTTTTTGGTGGTAGAGGATAGGACAAATAGGAGTGGAGCTCCTTTGTCCTCATGCAATGTTTTGTAGCATATTTGGAAGTGGCAAGTTTTGTTAAGGCTTGTGGTAGGCTGGGACAATAGGGTTCGAATCTCACCATATTTGTTTTTCAAGGAAGAAGGGTGTTTTCATTTTTATGTGCACTGATCGAAAGGAAATAAGAGGAAGGCTTGAGTCTTCCCCTTCACACAGATTATTGTAGCCCACACGGTGTGCTAGTGCCTTGATAAGGTGCTCGGCAAGAGGAAGCATCACGTTCAAAATCCACTGAGGCCCTTTTTGGCTAGCGTTAAAGGTATGCACTGATTTTAATTGCCTTAGTCACTTGATTATTTTGGATTTGCTAAGGTTGGAAAAATAAAATATTTTTGATGTTTTATAAAGTTTATTTTTGCCTAAATTAATTTGGATATTTAGTAATTGAGGGAGATAAAAGGGTAGGCAATATTATTTTGAAAGGTTAATTTTGGAGGATGTTAATTTAATTGTTGGAGATTATATGGTGTAATTGAGTAATTATTTTTATGTATCATTTTATGATTGCTAATTTCAAAGGAGTAATAACGTGTATTTGAGTTTGATTATTTTGTAATTGAGAAATATTTTCGAGAGAGTTTTAGTGTGATATTTTATCATCTAACCATTAAAATTGGCAAAGAAGAAAATTATGTTTAAGACAGGTTTTAAAGGCACTTATTCATCAAACAAAAAGGTATGGGCACATCTTCCTAGTGAGTGATTGTTGGATGTTGTGAATGCTAAGTTGAAGTGAAAAGGATTGTTTGATAAGCATTATTGAGTTTGATTGTTGAAGGTAATTCTAAGTGAGAGTTGATGATAAAAACCTTTTTTTCTAAGAATTGTTGAGTTTGATTGTTGAAGGTTTTTCTAAGTGAGAGTTGATGATAAAAACATTGTTTGATAAGCATTTTTGAGTTTGATTGTTGAAGATTTTTTTGAGTGAGAGTTCATGATAAAACACTTGTTTGATAAGCATTGTTGGAAATATTGAGTAAAGCTTTCATATGCTTTAACTAGGATTTGTGCAAAGATAATGAGTATCATTGTTATGTGAGATTGGTTGGAAATAAGTGAGTGAGTGTTCATATAATTAGACTAGGGTTTGTGAGCAAGGATTATTTCATTGAGTGGAGTTGGGTGAGCCTAGTCAAGTGTATGTGTTGAAGAGATAATTCAAGTTCTGTGAAACAAATTGTTCCATATTCTAAATTGATTTAAGAAAGAGGTTGAGTGTTTATGAGTGTGAAACATATTTAGTCTCTAACAATTGTCTATATGTTTCTATGGTAAAAATATATATTGAAAGTATTTGAGCATTGTCATGAATGTGAAGCATATTGAGTCTCTAATAATTCTCTATATGCTTCTATGAAATTGAAAAAGTTCTAGTGAGGACTTGTTGAGTATATTTGAGGTAATTCTTAGAGAAGACTTGTGGAAATATTGGTGTGAGATTTTTTGGAAGCTTACAATACAAATTTGCAGACAGAGATTGAGAATAGATTGGACAACTTCTAGTCAGGACTTGTTGAGAAGATTGGACAAGTTCTAGAGAGGACTTGCGGACATAGTATGAGATTTTTTGGAATATTACAAGGAATATTTGAGATAATTCTTTGAGAAGACTTGTGAGTAGAGTTGATTGATTGATTTTTTCAAACCATGAGTTAATATTTGGGGCAGATCCAGTAGATTTGATTTATGATTAATTCAAGGTTTGTGTTAACACTTAAGGACAGATATTGAGGACATATTTGTACTAGACAAAAGGACTGCATTTAGTGCATATTTGAGGATAGAGTTTGGTGCAAATTTTAGGATAGGTTTATGCCAGACGAGAGACAAATATTGAGCATATTTGTGCTAGACCGAAGGACTATTTTTAGTGCATATTTGAGATAAATCTAAGAGCAAGCTTTGGATATGATAAATTATAGAGGATGATAGTCTCTAGTGGATAGAGATCCATTTGCGAGGGTAGTGAGGACAAATATTTTGAGTGAGGATAGGAGTATTCAGTGGATAGAGATCCATTACCCAATATAGTGGAGGTAGTAGTTCTTCTAGAATATCACCAGCTAGAGCAGATGAGAAAGGATTTATCTTATGGATAGAGATCCATGAAATTTATTAGGGTATTGGCATCTCCTTTGGATAGAGGTCCATAAAAATTGTAATAGAGAAAGGATTCCCAAGAGATTTATTGAGAAAATATTAGTGAAATATTTTCTCCATGGAGTAGCCCACATTGGGTGAACCACGTTAAATTGGTGTCTCTATTGTGTGTGGTGATTTATGCATTGCTTTAATTACTGTTGTTGATATTTCTATTGATACATTGCATAATATTGATTGGGAAAGAAAAGTAAAAAGTGGTCTTATAATGTTCACACCCCCTTCTCAGTATAAGCTTGTGTTCTTCAATTGGTATTAGAGCGGGTTCCTTTATAAGAGTTTAACAACTTGAAGGAAAAGCTTACAAGAACACAATGGATTCTAAGAATGGATCCTTAGATAATTCAACACCAGTATTTGATGGAAGTGATTATATATTTTGGAGTATGAGAATGAAGATTCACCTAATGGCACTTGGCAATGAAATATGGTAAGCAGTTGAAAATGGATACACACCACCAACTACTCCACCTATAGATAAATATGGTAAGATTCTACATCATTTGAATTTAAAAACAATGAATGCAATTTTGAAAGGTTTACATAGAACAAATTTCATAAAGGTTATGCATTGCAAATCAACAAAAGGAATTTGGGATAAGTTGCAAAGCATATATGAAGGAGATAAAATAGTTAAAAAGGTAAAGATACAAAATCTCAAAGGAAAATTTGAAGAATTAAGAATGAAGGATGAAGAAAACATTAGTGTTTATCTACTTTGTGTAGACGAGGTTATTAATTCCATGCAGGGACTTGTACTTGAGGTTCAAGAATATGATATTTATGATAAGATCTTAAGGTCTCTCCCAAAAAGGTTTAGTGAAAATTTTTTTTCTATAGAGGAATAAAAATATGGTGATATTTTGACAAGAGATGAATTAATTGGTATTCTTACAACTTTTGAGATGAGAACAAAATATGAACCTAATCTCAGAAAGGAAGCAACCTTCAAAGCTACTAAGAATACAAAGGGCAAGAAGTCAGATTCAAGCAATGAGTCATCTAGTGATGAAGAAGAAAATTATGGTATAAGTAACAAGGATCCAAGAAGATTTAAAGATGCAAATTATGTTAGATGTTTCAATTGTTGAAAGGATGGTCACTATGCAACTGATTTTCAAGAAGCTATAAATAGCAATGATGAAGAAAAATAGGATCATAAGAATAGGGAATAAAAAAATATAGGTACCAAAAGAAAGGCAAGGAAGGACAAGACAAACAAGGAAATAAGTTCTTTCAAAGAAAGAAGAGGAGTTACTATGCAGATAATGCAAGTAAGTACTCAAGTGATAGTGATAATAGTTTCTCAGATAATGATAAAGATGAAGTTCTATTTCTGATAGAAGAAAAAAAGAAGTTAATAAAAGGTCAACAATAAATTTCAAGTGTTTTGGATGTGTTAACTTTGATCATCTTGACGATAGTTGTACAAAGAGTGGCTTCAGTTTTAGTGATGATGAATATGAAGATACACTTGAAGGACTAGAAGAGAATATTCTAATGGTACTAGAAGAAGGAGGTGATCCTATAGAAGATAAGTCATAAAAGAATGAAGATATTTTCAAAGGCAAACAAATAGAGGAAGAATTAGAGAAAGGAGAAGTTGATCTTGAGGGAGAGCTTATTTATGATATTAACACATTAAAGAAGGTAAGAAAGAAAAAATCCCAACTTAAGCTTCAATTTCAAGAATGTTATGAAGAGAGAGGAAAGCTTATAGAGGATCTAAATAAGTCAATGGCTAAGACAAAGAAGTTCAAGGATAAGTTAGAAGAAAAGGTCTTAGAATGTGAAAGGTTAGAACAAGAAGTAACTTCACTAAGGAAGGAAGTAGAAAATTCTAAGGATAAGCTACACAAGCTTTAAAAGAGCTCAAAGATCATAGATAAGATGATCAAGGTACAAATATGGTCAACAAAAAAAATAGATCTTGGTTTTGAATAGGTACAAAATAAACAAGAAGAGGAGTCAATCTCAAGTTCTGAAGAAGAAGAAACTTTAGAAGAAGACAATGTAAGAGAAAGTGATACTTCTAAGGATGATTTGGACAATAGAAAGTTCAAAAAGGAAAAGAACAATGCACAAAAGAGGAATAGATGGAACAAGAACTAGCATAGGGTAAAAGAGACTAAGAGACCAATGAGGTCAAGGGAAGGAAATTTCAATGGACGATGTTTCTCATGTCATAGATTTGGGCACAAGGCTTCACAGTGTAGGAAACATGAAAGAGAGGAATATGGGAACTTCAAAAACAAGAATCTTTTTCATGGGTATTTCTACTCATGTAATCAGTTTGATCACAAGGTAATGAACTACAGGGTTCATGACAAGAATAGATATGGCTTCACCAGAAGAAATCCCAAGATATTTGCACCTTCAAGGAATAACAATATTAAGTGTTACAAGTGCAATAATTATGGACATGCAACAAAGTGGTGTAGAGAAAATATTATAGAGACAAGTAGAAATAGAAACATCATAGGAATCAGAAGGATCATATGAGAAGGAAAGTGGACAAAGTTAAATATCAATGTATGTTGGGAGTAGAAATATTCCCACCCCAGAATTAACCACTTCAAGAGGAGGTGGAGGAGGGCCTAAGCTAATAAAATCATTCTTAGCCCCGATCCCCAAAGGTGAACCTTTTCCATTGATGTCAAAAAGGGAGATATTTTAGTAAGGAGGAGAGATTTTATTTAAGAGAGAGCATTGAGTCAGGGGGAGCAGTTTTCTAGGGGGAGCATAACAGAAAAAGGTTAAGTTAATTTGAAAAGATAATTGGCTTGCCATAAATGACAAAGGGGGAGATTGTTGGACATTTTGAGTTGTTGAGTTGTCATTGATGTCAAGAGTGAGTGGTCATTGATGTCAAAATTCAATTTCAGTGAGCAGTGCAAGAAGAAGTAGTTTTGCAATCAATGCAAAAAGGAGAGTCCACTTCTAGATGGTTAGATCCGGTTCCAGGTGGTCATATGTGGTCCAAAGTGCAAAGAAGAGGCCCAAGAAAATAATATTATAATATTTTATTATAATATTAAAAAGGAAAATTTAAATTAATTATAAATTAATTTAATTAACTTCCAAAGTTACTTAAGTTAATTATAACTTAATTTTAATTTAATTATAAATTAATTTATATTAATTTAAATAACCCTAAAGTGGTTTATAAGGTTTAAATTAAAATTGAATTCAAAATTTGATTGAGCACCAATGTTTTATGGCATGAGGTCTTTGTGTATAAAAGGAGGGCAAAATCTAAGTCAAAAATCTCCCAATGCATTCAATTAATCAAGGCTCCAAAAATCATGTTCAAAAGAGTGTAAAGTTTTCACGTTTAAAGGTTTTTGATGGCAGAGGATAGGACAAATAAGAGTGGGTCTCATTTGTCCTCACACAAGGTTGTGTAGCACAGTTGGTGATGATAGGTTGTGTTAAGGCTTATGGTAAGTTGGGAGAGCAGGGTTCGAATCTTGCCGTGTTTATTTTGCAAAGAAGAAGGGTGTTTTCATTTTTACATGCATCGATCAAAAGGAAAGAAGAGGAAGGCTTGAGCCTTCCCCTTTGCACATAGTCTTTTAGCCCATGTGGTGGTCTAGCACCTTGATAAGGTGCTCGGTAGGAGGAAGCCTCATGTTCAAAACCCGCTAAGGCCCTTTTTGGCTAGTGTTAAAGGTATGCGCTAATGTTAATTGCCTTGGTCGCTTGATTATTTTGGATTTGCTAAGGTTGGAAAAATAAAATATTTTTGATGGTTTATAAAGTTTATTTTTGCCTAAATTAATTTGGATATTGAGTATTTGAGGGAGATAAAAGGGTAGGTAATATTATTTTGAAAGGTTAATTTTGGAGGATGTTAATTTAACTGTTAGAGATTATAAGGTGTAACTGAGTAATTATTTTTATGTATGATTTGATGATTGCTAATTTCAAAGAATGAGTAATAAGGTTTATTTGAGTTTGATTACTTTTGTAATTGAGAAATATTTTTGAGAGAGTGTTAGTGTGATATTTTACCATCTAACCATTGAAATTGGTAAAGAATAAAATTGTGTTTAAGAAAGGTTTTAAAGGCACTTATTCATCAAAAAAAAGGTATGGGCACATATTCCTAGTGAGTGATCGTTGGATGTTGTGAATGCTAAGTTGGAGTGAAAAGGATTGTTTGATAAGCATTGTTGAGTTTGATTGTTGAAGGTTTTTTTGAGTGAGATTTGATGATAAAAACCTTGTTTGATAAGCATTGTTGAGTTTGATTGTTGAAGGTTTTTCTAAGTGAGAGTTGATGATAAAAACCATGTTTGATAATCATTGTTGAGTTTCATTGCTGAAGGTTTTTTTGAGTGAGATTTGATGATAAAAACCTTGTTTGATAAGCAATGTTGGAAATATTAAGTAAATATTTCATATTCTTGAACTAGATTTTGTGCAAAGATAACGAGTATCATTGTTATGTGATATTAGTTGGAAATAAGTGAGTGAGTGTTCATATACTTAGACTAGGGTTTGTGAGCAAGGATTATTTCATTGAGTGATTGATTGAGTGGATTTGGGTGAGCCTAGTCAAGTGGATGTGGTGAAGTGAGAGTTAAAGTTATGTAAAACAAATTTTTCCATATTATAAATATATTTGAGAAAGAGGTTGAGTGTTTGTGAGTGTGAAACATATTGATTCTCTAACAATTCTCTATATGTTTCTATGGTAAAAATAAATATTGAAATTATTTGAGCATTATTGTGAATGTGAAGCATATTGAGTCTCTAATAATTCTCTATATGTTTCTATGAGATTGAACAAGTTCTAGTGAGGACTTGTTGAGAATATTTGAGGTAAGTCTTAGAGAAGACTTGTGGACAGATTGGTGTGAGATTTTGTGGAAGATTACAATACAGATTTAAAGACAAAGATTGAGAATAGATTGGACAAGTTCTAGTGAGGATTTTTTGATCAGATTGGACAATTTCTAGAGAGGACTTGTGGATAGATTAGTGTGAGCTTTTGTGGAAGCTTACAAGGTAGATTTGAGACAAGTATTTGAGAAGACTTGTGAGTAGATTTGATTGATTGATTTGTTCAAAATTTGACTTAATTTTTGGGCAGATACAAAAAAATTAATTTGATATTAATTCAAGCTTTGTGTTAAGGCTTGAGGATAGGGATTGATGACATATTTGTGCTAGACAAAAGGAATGTTTTTAGTGAATATTTGAGGACAAATTTTGGTGCATATTTGAGGACAGGTTTGTGCTAGACCAAAGACAGATATTGATTATATTTATGCTAGATCGAAGGACTATTTTTAGTGCAAATTTGAGACAGAGCTAAGATAAAGCTTTAGTGGTTATAGAGTATAGAGGATGATATTCTCTAGTGTATAGAGATCCATTAGCCAGGGTAGTTAGGATAGGTCTCCTAAATGAGTACATGAGTCTTTAGTGGATAGAGATCCATTAGCTAGTGTAGTGGAGCCAATAATTATTTTAGAATATCACTATCCGGAGTAGAGGAGAAAGGAGTTTTCATGTGGATAGAGATCCCTGAACTTGATTAGGGTATTGGTGTCTCCTTTGGATAGAGGTCCATAAAAATTATAATAGGGAAAGGATTCCCAAGATATTTATTGAGAAAATATTAGTGAAATATTTTTTCCATGGATTAGCCCACATAGGGTGAACCGCATTAAATAGGTATCTCTATTGTGTGTGGTTATTTGTACATTGCTTTGATTACTATTATTGATATTGCTATTGATGCATTGCATAATATTGATTGGGAAAGAAAAGTAAAAATTTGTCTTATATTGTTCTTCCTCCCTCTCAGTATAAGCTTATGTTCTTTAGGTTCTATGTACTCATCCTCATTATGATCAATATCTTCACCCTCCTCCTTAGAATCGATGGTGAGTTTCTAAAATGCATGCTCAAAGGAGGTGGTAGAAGATAGTGGTTTGTATCCTAAACTAGAGCGATCATGTGTCTCTCGATAGTGAGGTTTGATGATATTATGCATACCCTACTCATGTCATCCAAGACCATATCCCTACCAATTAACCCTATGAAAATATCATATGGAAAAATTTGGGTTGGACATATATTCTATTTTAGTGCTAAATTATTGTATGGGCTCATCATTAAGGGGAGGTGGATCGAAAAAATAATCCAATCCCCCATATATAAATTTTATCCTATTTGCATTGAAACCCATGCTATACACTACACCTATAGATAAATGTAGGTCACAAGGGTGACCATAATATCTAAAAATTTGGATAGGTGATGAAACTATAACATTCTCAACTGTGTACTCACCAACATTGGGATTGGCAAGATGGACTGTAAATTGGTTTGGTATGGATATAGATGAAGTGGATGTGGAAGTGATGAGTTGTGGATTGGATGGAGGGAATGACGCATGATGTAATGGTTATTATTGGATAGGTGGCCCTATGTATGAGATAATGGGTGGTGGAGGTGGATATGGAGTTTGTTGAACACATTAGCTAGTGGTTGAAGGCTCAGGCTAATATTAAATAATGAGGGGTGCTTGTAAATTTGAAATGGGATGAGATGAAGGGTTGTGGATGATTGTGGATGTTGGTGAAACATTGTAATATTGGCTTTGTGATGTAGAGAATTGTCCCCATAGTGTATATCACGGATGTGAATATTGGTTTTGACCAAATATGAAAGGTGGTGATTGAGATGGATGATAAGATATGGGAATAATGTGATGTGATGTGGAAGTGGAAGCATGATTCAAATTAGTGATAGGAAGTACTTCTATGGGTGCATTATATGAGGTTTTGTTATTTGTATTGGATCTAATGATGAGTGGAGTGATGGAAATATGAGTGGATGGTGGGGATGGCTCATATGGATTGAAGATCAAATTATAGTACTTGAATAGCTCAATGTTAGCTGGAATGCAATGGATTTTTTCTTTGTGCATTTATTTCAAACATTGGTGCAATGTCAAGGGAACACACTTTATTTCCCTAATCCAAGGGTGACCAAGAAGTATGTTGTACTACATGGCCCCCTCCAAGATATGGAATAGTGTATGTATTTGTTTTACCCCTATTGTCACAAGCATGACCACATTTCCTATAATGGAACACAAAGCATCATTAAACACCCAAAATTTAATGGTGGATGAGATGAAGTGAGAAGATGAAAGGTTGAGATATTGGATTGTTGAAGTAGTGATGATGTTGATAGAGGATCCAATATCAATGAGCACCATTTTTAAGGGATTTTGGTCAACATGAGCTACAATATGCAACAAAGGATTAGGTAAATCTGATAACGTGTTCTTAACTTCAAAATCATAAAATGAGATTGAAGGTTCCATACAAGTCTGAACACTCCCCACAAAATTATTAAAGGTATTAGCATCTTGCATCTAATGTTTGATGGATTTTAGGATCTCCATCAATGCCTCATGATGTGGGGGAGATTGTTGTATAAACCCATATATGGATAATTTTTCTAAAGCCTTCTTTAATCTCTATGTTAATTGACTCAATGTGATGATGGACCTAGGTGGATGACTTAGAATATGGATGGGTAAATATGAAGTGATGGCGTTCAGTTGTACGCACATATTTATTTTTTGTGTTATAGGAGTAGGTATTGCTTGTTTTGTTTCATTTTCATGTTGCATGTGTTTCATGCTTCTTTGCCCTTGGGTGACTATGTGAATATCCCCCACAAAATCTTGGTATATTTGAGATGCATGGTTGAATTGGTTGGGTAAAATTGTAGAAGTTGATTCCCTAGTCATTTTTTGAGTTGACTTGTGATGAGGTAGTAGTGTCTAATAGATACCAAGGTTTTTATTTTGTTGGGCCAAAGGGTTATCAATATTGATATATCCATTTTCAAATAGATCTTGCACAATGTTCTTAAATGCATAGCAATTATTGATGTCATGGCATTTCGTTTGATGAAAGGTGTAGTAAAAATATTCCTTATAGCTCTTAATTTTTGGTTTGTTTGGATATTTAGGTTTCATCTTCCATAAGGTAATCACTTGTGAATCATACAACCTTTGGAAAAGGTATGAATATGGTTTGAGCAATGGGGTGTAATTATAGGGTTGCCACGTTAATCGATGCTAATGATTTTCTATAGAATGATTTTGATTTTGTAGCTATTGTTGGGGTGGAACCACCTGCTAATTCTATTGGGTTTGTTGTTGTTGTTGTGGAGGTTGTTGTACTTGGACTTGAGCTTGTTGTGTTTGCTATGAAGGTTGGCTCAAAACTACTTGATTAACCTGAACAATATTGGACTAGTGTTGGTTATTCCCCCTTTGACCTTTTTTTTGCCATTATTTCTTTTTGAGCTTTATCTCAACTCTTGAATTTTGATTTCTTTAATTAACCAAGCTTGGGTGAGAGCTTCTTCAAAATTTCTATGTTATTGTAATTGTAATAACAAGAATATTGGTTTAGAACAACATTTTGTAAACATCCTTGTTAATTCCATCATGGGAAGGGAGACTCATAATTTTGTGATGATTGCCCTCCAATGATTTCCAAAGTCATAAAATAACTCATCATCATATTTTTGTGGGTTGAACAAGTCAATATTATTTTCTTTTTATCATTCAGATAGAAACACTCTAAGAATTGGTTGGTCAATTACTCAAATGTATAAACACTATGATGCAGCAAGTGGTTGTACCATTCTAATGCATCTCTAGTAAATTTTTGAGGAAATTTTTAGAGCATGAGAGTGTCAATATTGTATCCTAAAACATATGAAACTGCTCACGTGCTCTCAAGGGTCCTCATCCCCTTTAAATTTGTCAAAATTTGGTAATGTAAAATATATTGGATAGGGTAGTGATGATACCAAAGAATGAATTGGGTGATTGATCAGCTATATTAAGGTGGGTTTCTAATATTGCATATCTAATGTTTACATGGCCAAGCTATCAATCTAGTTTTACAAAAACTAAAATTTAGCGTCTTTTAATGATTGGAAACCCTTATTTGTTTTTTGTTGGTAATAATGTGTGTTATTGATTGGAATTTTTTGATGATATATGTGATGGTGAAATGGATTGTGGAATGAATATTGTTGATGAATTTTTTTATGATGAGGAGATGGAGGTATTATGGTATGCTTTCATGAGGGGTTAGCATACATGTGATGAAGTGGATGTGTTGGAATAGTTATGGTAGGTGATCGTGATACCCATGACATATCTTGAGTGAAGAAGGTGTTTTGATGTGATATAGATGGATGGTTAGGGTATACCACCTATGATTGTTGATGTGTTTTAGGATGAATGTTTTGGTTGGCATTATTCGTAAGCAATTTTTGTAATTGTAGAAAATCTTACTGTATAGCAATCTTAGATGTAGATGACATAGGCACATGAGGAGTAGAAGATTGGGTTGGATGCATGGCAACCATATGAGTGGATTTGGATGGAGAGTAGGTGACCAAAGGCATCACAACTAAATGAGGAATGTAATTTTGAATGGGATCAATAGATGATGTGGATGGAATGAATGAAGGTATCTACAAAGAAACATTCACATGTGCTTCATAGAGAGGGTTCAAAAAGATGAGGTTTTGATGTGATGGGATGGAGATGTGTTGATGAGATGATGATGGATGGGTGTATGTCATGGTTAAAGCAATTTATTTGAATAGTGGATTGGTGATGAATTAATGAGCTTCATGTGGGTGAAAGTAGATGGTATCTTAGTGCAATGTAGGAATGGTGCAGGGTGGAATGGTGAGAGGAGGTAATGATGGAAAAACCAAGCCTATTGTAGTCAAGTAAGTCCTAATGGAATAGTATCTAAATACATGATGTGATGGTCATATGGCATAGGGGACTCACTCTTGGGAGTTTCTAGAATGGTATCATGGGTAGCCCTTTGCACCATATCCATGCTTGAAGTGGGGGAATGATTGGATGACCCAACAAACATGTCATGACCCGTCACCATCCTACTTTATTTAAAGAATATTAATTGATCTTGGAGATCAATTAATGCCTAATAAAAAGGGTATAGACCCTAAAGAATCCTATAAAAATTATAATAAAAGAATTTTTGTGAGGGATATGAAAATATTAATTATCTTTTGGAGAAGATAATTAATTAGAAACTAATTATGAGGTCTTAAGAAAGATAAATTTGAGGAATTATCTTTTGCAAAATTATAATATTATAGTAAATTATGCTTACTTAGTGGACCCAATTTGGATGGGACCAAGGTTATGCATAAAGGGTCGAACCCAAAATCTATTTATAAAATCAAGGTGAATTATCTTGGAATCCTAGTGAAATTTGTAGAAGTATACATGGCGAATTGCATTTATTTATCTCCAAAAAATTTCAAACCGTGGCAAATTTCATTAATTTGTCTCCAAAAAATTTCAAATCGTGGTGAATTTTTCTATGTTGGGGGCTATGAATATCGGTTGCAAAATCTAAAAATGTATGACATACTTAAAAGCTTTAGGCCGATATGAAATAATTTAGGTTGACATGATGATTGATGGCATGATGATCGATTGTAGGCATGATGATCTAGGGAATATCAATCAGTTGTAGGCATGATGATCAACTATAGGCATGACGATCGATTGTAGGCATGATGACTAGCTACAAGTATGATGATCAACTATAGGAATGTCGATCGATTTTAGGTATGAAAATCAACTATAGGCATGACAATCAATTGTAGGATTATCGATTGATTGTAGGCATGACGATTGGCTTGAGATATGATGATCGGTTATGAATATGACAACCATGATATGCATGATGATTGGTTGTAGGCATGTCAATCGATTTCAGGTATGTCGATCTGGTGTAGGTATGAGGATCGATTGCAGAAATATCAATCGGTTGTATGCATGATGATAGGTTGTATGAATGATGACCCATTGTAGGGATGTCAATCGGTTGTAGGGATATCGATCGGTTGCATATATGATGATCAAAATATCTAAAACTAATATACCAATGCCAATAGCACTGATAGACAAATTTTGATTGACTATCCCTGTAATTAATAGGTAAATGTTGATTGATAGTCCATGCAACTAATAAATGAATACTAATTGACAACTCTAAAATTGATTGACTAATACCGATCGACATGATCCTAAAATTGACTGAATCATGATGATCGACACCTCTATAATTGATATACTAATACTGATTGATAGTCCTACAAATGATAGGTTGATGTCGATTGACAACTCTACAACCGATGGACAACTCTGCCATTGATTGATGAATGTCGATCGACACATACACAACCGATCGTCTTATGTCGATAGATAGGGCTCTACAACCAATCGAATTATTTCAACAGACACTCCTCTGTAACATTTCCAAATTTTTCATTGTTTTAGAGCTATTTTTTGAGTTAGATTATTTTCAATGTATATTTATCAGTACCCAGTACTGTATATATACAGGTAGTATATGAGGCGATTTGGATGAGAAAAATAAAATTATTTATAATTTGAAGGTGATTTGGGCAGGAAATATAAAATCATTTATAATTTGAAGGCAAATTGGGTGAGAAAATCAAAATCATTTGTAATTTGAAGTCGAAGAATTAAAATAAAATTAGGTTCATGATTATCAATTACGAGCGAATTTACCCCAAAAAAACTTCCACCTCGTAAATTTCGGGCGAATGGGCCCCAGTGAAAGGATCCAAAATTAGCCTTTTCAAAATTTTAAAAATCCTAAATAGATCCAATTTACGATATTTCACGCTTATGCATAACCCTGGATGGGGTTTAAAAGGACTATATGATTGTTAAATATTTGAGAATTACCCATATAACTTCCCTATATTGGTGGAAACTAAAAGGGAGATATTTTATTCTATCAATAATAGTTCTAGCTTTATATCCATTCTAGGCCTTAACAATATTACTTTTATATTTTTTCCCATGAGAAAATACACAAAACAAAAATAAGGACACTCACCTTATCTCTAGTGGACCTTTTTTCTAGTTTTGGTTATAGTACACAAGACATGATGAGTCATAATGGGTCCAAGGCATATTTTTAATATTATTATAATTTGGCCATTATTTGGACATGGGTGGAGAAGTGTCCTATAAATAGAGGCCATTTTGTGAATATAAAACTAACTAGGAAAATATGGAGAGGCATAGGGAGTATGCTCTCCACTTCGATGGATAAAAAACCAGAAGGCTGAAGGATTTCCTAGTCATTGAAGGAATATCAAATATTAGGAAGCTAAGAAGGGGAATATGGAGGTTAGATCTTGGATGATCTTGGATAGGAAGTCCACTCGAGAGGTAAGGTGAAAGATGTGGAGATTCAGTTTGAATCTACCCTACACCCTATTTGATTTGATAGGATCTATTATTTAAACTTTGATGTTTAGGATCATAATTCTATAAATATTCCTATCGCTATATCCTATTTAATTTGATACGATCTATTATTTAAAAATTGATTTTTAGGATCATAATTCTATTAATATTTCTATCTCTCTTGTTCTGAATCTCTGATACTCTAATGATGGTTCAATCGATGTCAATAATGATAAGTGTATTAAATAATTTGTAAAAGATAGCAATCATTGAACATGATATAAATTTAACTATGGGTTATAGAATAACCAAATATCAATTAATAGACTACAATGGTTTCTCAACCATTAGTGGTGCTTCTACAACCATCGCCAGGTGGCTACTCTCGTATTAGTTTGCAAACATTCTTGTATTTCATTTCCATCAGCTATGAGGTGTATGTGTAATATCTACTATATATATGACTCAAACTTTATGAAATTCATTTGCACTTGGTAAAATGACGAAGTCAATTGAGGAAGTCTTAGAAAGGATATCATGCCCAGAGAAAGACGTATTTCACTCTTTGAAAACAACCTCCTGCATTTGATTAATTTAAAAAAAATAGCCTTCTACGATCCTTGATTGACTGTGAGATTCCTATTGCTCAGCAAAACTAGGGTAAACACCCTAGATTAACCTAGACTTTTAAATAAATATTGCAAAGTGATAATAAATATGATTCATTGATTATGATATGCTATTCTAACCCAATTCGGATATTCCTACACATGACCCCTATGAATAATTGAGTAAATTTTAAGATTATGCTTTGGATGGACCTCAAAGACACTTCTTCATTTAATTCTGTGCATTGGAAGACTCTTAAGATTTTGGGTGACCCTATTAGTCATATATCCCCTATATACATAAATAAATTCATCCTATCATTCTCTCCTACATGAATAAAGGATAAGGTCTAGCATGGTTTTGATTTCATAAATCAGATTCATGACACCTAGTATTAGATATATAAAGACTAAAATGGGGGCTCATATACCTTCATCCCCTATGTAATATTTGGAAGATACAAATCCAATCCAGCACCTATGAGTACCATGGTTTATGATAGATGATTTTTCAAGATCCAATCCCCTTGTAGATGATGAGGATGAAATTGCCATGTCTCATTTGAACCGGTTCACTCTACCGTGAAGCCTGAATCCCTACACACTTGATCTGGTACCTTTCATTAGGTTTTCCTAAGTATCATGATGTCTCAAGGGGGGGCTCTCAAGTTAAGACACAATGCAGATCTCGAAGTGTATGCAAATCTCAAAGCATAGAACTTTTGAGCGATTTGAGAACTATGATCTGTGCTTAGTTGTGAAGGCTAGGATTTAATGTTGATTATGATAATCATAGTGTTTGATAGGAGTGATATTAATAATCCATGGTTCAATATAGAATCGACTATGAATAGTTAACCCCTTTATAGCATAATCCCAATTAATTTTCTCCTTTATAAGTGGGAACCTTGAATATCAAGGTCAATCACTGTTATGGTCATCGGGGAGAAAGTGATTGTTTGGAGGTAAATTAATTAAATATTTGGGAAATAAAGTTTATATTAAGGGATTGATTATTTGGGTAGTAAATAAACCTATCCAAATACGTTGGAGGTAAAACTATCAAATGTAGAACTTTTAATTAAGAGTAACTTATCAAGAGTTGAGGGAAAGAGTCCCCTCTTCTTTTTATTTTATATAAAACATTGTGAATAGAAGTAACTAATTACACAATATAATGGTATATTTTAATGAAATTAGAAGGATTCACTCTATTGGAAGGTGTATAGATTTCTCACAAGACACCTTTTTGATTTGGAAACTTGGTTATATGTGGTCATCTAATTATATACAATGTAGAAGTAAACTATAATTAAAAGAAATAATGGTAGAGGAAACCCATTCTAGAAGGGATTTAGAGATCCTTTATTGAATTCTAATTGTTGAGGGAACCATGGAGTTCCCTTTTAGACTCCAATTTTAATACTATTCCGATGAATCATTTCATAAGTTAGATATAAATATTAGACTATTCTATGTTGGAACGGTTTGGAAGAAGAGACTATATGACTCTTTATTTTGCATCAATAGTTGGAAAAGAATCTATGAGCAAGATTATTAATTTTGTGTAATAACTAAAGGAAGAATTTTATGATTCCTTATTCGTAAAGTGAACTAGGTAAAAGGATTCATGAGAATCCTTTATGTTTTGTACTAGAAACAAATTATTTTATGAAATGCGAGGGAGTATTTTTGGAGGTTGGGTTTATTCCCATGAGGGTTCCCAGGATAAATCATTGTGTCACTCTATTTTGTGGTTTGATGTGCTATTTCTTGTTCCTATTGCTTTTAATTTCAAAAATAAAATGATATATGTGGATGGGATGGTTAAATGATTAAATGGAATAGTTATGCATTCTTCTATATTACTGCAATGATTACATTGATTACTATTTATTTAGCAGTCTCATCTATGATGCTAATAATGTATGCTTAATTTATAAAATATTTATGGTTTAATGATATATGATTATGCCATTTACTTTCTGGATTAAATGGGATAATTATGAATGATGCAACTAGCTAGTTTTACCCTTTGTATTCAATGGTTGTGTGTATTTATGAGCTGATCATTAAAGAATGTAATTCTTGCTTAAATAGACCTCTCATGTGTTGTTTCAAATCTAAGGCTATGATGTGATGAATCTTATCAAAAAAGGACATCATTTATTTATATTCACTTCATAAACATTCATAATGGTTTAAACTAGAATTCATTGGAATTTGGAATGGGATGAACCCCACCAGAAGACAAGTTGGTCTAGAATTGAAAACGAAAATAAACCTTATATTCTAAAGATAAGAATTTGAATGTGCATGTGGAGGGGTACTTCCATGACGGAAAAGTATTGTCTTTAAATGGCTCTTAAGTAGAAAACTGGATACCTAAAGGAAAGAATGGACAAATAAGTCTTAAGAGGTTTAAAGTTACATAATCATGCTTAAGATGACCTTCCATGGATTCTATGAGTTAATCATAGTGGTGATATTGTTGTCTTAGAGATTCCTTCTAGAATAAGTGGATCAGATATAAGATCTATGGATAACCATTGATAAGGTTAGTTCATTATGATGGATTTCCATTATCAAGGCATTCACCTATATACTGGTCTTGGTGGGCTAGGGTGATTTTCCCTTTTATGTGGGATAAAAACTAACACTTGAACAACATTCTCATACTAGTAGGGTATGAGGGTTTTGTAGAAGCTGATCACTTCTACTCAAAGTGACTCTGATCAAGTCTCAATATTTGTTGATGCTATGTGTCTTGATATCTTACAATCTAGTTGGAATGATTCTACCTTAAATCATGATTATGTCTCTTGCCTCATGATAGATATATGAATTTTTTAAAAAAAGTGGTTGAGTAGTGACAATAAGGGTTGTTACAGTTGGTATTAGATCCCAAGCTAACTGATATATTTTAGTTAGATCTAGGTTAGCAAAATATTTGGGCATGAAATAAAACATGATATAAAACTCAAAACATAAATTCCACTACTCTAAACAATGCGCACTTGGTAAGGACATGGTCAGTGATCGATATTATGATGTTTGAGTTCCTATCCCCCACAAGTAGATCCATAGTCATTCAAATGTGGAAGAGCTAAGTGAAATATCCTGCATGGGTTTTAAGTGGTGTACCTTAGACTCTTTTGGAAAAATACTTGGCATCCATATATTTGGACTTACCTACTCCTTATTTTCAAGTGTGTAAGAATTGAAGGTTCAGATTTACTAAGGGTTCACTTGAACTATGATAGTCAAACTAATTAGGACAACTTAAATAACTATAGTCCTGAATATAAGTGAAACCTTAGGATATGCAAACATAAATTCAACCATTTAAGTTAATAAAAAACTAATTAGTGGAAGTTCAAACAAAACAATGTTTTCTTTATTTTTCATTTTTGATCAATGGTATAATACACTCTGGAATTTTCTAATTAGTGGTTATTGTGCAATGGCAAAAGAATTCACCCTACAACACCAGAAACTGAAAATCCATTATGTTGGAGGAGAACAAGGATGGTGAAACCTCACATATAAGTATGTAAATCCCTCAAATTTGACTAGACTTGTCTCTGACATGAGTATTAGGGAACTCCACCAAGTAAGCCCTGGAATCCAAAGTGTCACTGCCACATGTAGCTCCACAAACCTCCCTAAGTATCCTAACTACCTATAAAAGTATACACCTAGCCACCCGGGTGGTGGTTGAAAGAAATAATGGACTCTAAGATATTTTAAAATGGGAAATGACCACTATGCCATGCATGTGGTATTATAACTTATATGAAAACTAGAGTGTAGTTTTGCAACAATTTTTTTAAGTGTAGAAAACCACGTATATGAAATCGGTGTAAACCAAATACCGAAGATAGAAGTAAGATGATACATAATTAATTGTAATTATACCATATGATAATAAATTCAATACGGGTACACTTTATAGAAATAGTATTGTGCGATAGACACATTTTACCAACAAAGAAATAAGGTATGAAATTGTTCATTGGAGTCATTGAATGGTCGATGATGGAATGTGATACAAATTAAGGTAAGGACATGTGCATTATGATGATGTGTTCTATGCACATCGAAATAATATTACTACCTTGGGAATTGGAGAAGAACCCAATAACTCAATTTTATTAATATATGAATCTACAAAAATAAATGGACCTCAAAATACTATCTAGCAAATGAAATCAAGGTAAAACTCCAACATCGTAGAATGGATAAAATGGTGTAGAATTTATCCCAGTTTTAAATATAGAAATAACCTAAGTACTATTCATGGCAGTGAATATCATATTGCTTGTATTAGAGTTTTTCCTATTAGTACTAATGATATCAGGGATGAACATCATAATGTATCTCATAATTATTGTACTTCTGCTAGTTGATCTGTTGATACATACTATTTGAGTTATGGATATTGAAAATGTTAGCACTGGGAGTGGTAATCCTATGGAAACATCCAAAATTCAACCATTAAATATCATCAGGGCATGGTAACCTTTGAGGACGATCTTTCAAAATTCCAAGGATAGCCTAGATGTGAGTGACTGGCAATGGTTGAAAGAAATAGGATTTGAAGGAGTGGCTCAACTAGAGCCAATACATTGAGACATATGCTATATGTTTGACCTAGTAGAAATATGGGTTCCTAGTAGAGGGAAATTTTAGTTACCCACTAGAGAAATGACTTTTACATTGGAAGATGTATATAGGATATACCGAATATCGGTAGAAGGTAGTACAATAATCATTGTCAATGAAGTAGAAATGGGGCATATTCTAGAAAGAGTGTTCAAAGCAGAATGGAGGAGTGTGAATATCGATAAGGGGCGTATAGAGCATGAAATTCATCGTGTAGGGTAGACTAACACATAAGCATGCAGTTATAATGGAGATTTTATCGGGTGTCATCTTGCTCAAATCAAGAAGTGCATGATTTCCTTGGAATTTATTGGGAATCGTACAAGATATAGTGCAAGATTCAGTAGTGTATGCATGGGCACCAACATTATTGGCCCAAACCTAAAGGGAGTTGTTCAACTTAAGAACAATGATGAAAATTGGGTTGAACTGTAGCACCTTTCTACAAGTTTAGGTTTGGGAACACATAGCGATAGCAAGACCCCAAGGGCTAAATTATGATGCACACCAATTTATAGGGTCAAAGATGCCCTATGCGTTAAGGTGACAATAAAAAAAGGAATGGTCTAAGCATAGACCACTTGAATGAAATAGAGAGCGATTCAACTCTATTTAGGAGAATCTATACTCCCGTGATGTTATTTGGAGACCTTGGAGAGAGGGCCTAGTTTGGGAAGAAGATGGTCTACGACTTGCTCATGTGAGATGATCAAAATTGATGATCAAATGTACAAGTATGCAATACAATTATTTTCAATATACTCATATACTATGACATTTCGGTATTATACAATGGATACCAGACTTGTCTATGGTTTATACAAGGAAGGGGTGAATAACCGTGTTACCTCCACCAATGGAACCACTAGATTCAGAGTCTGATGAGGCTATATGGACATCAGAGTAGGATGATGCAGGCACAACCCCTGAATTTGATATTTGGTGGAGGGTGTAGCGGCAACGCCAAGAGGAAGATTCTAGTAAGGAAAATAATAGTATAAAAATAGCTAAGGCCGTGGAGGAGTACTCATCTAGGAAGACAAATAAGGAAGAATCTTCCAAAATATGTGTAAGCCAACGGTTGGACACAGGAGTTGGACCATCCAACATAGGAGAAGATGAACCTATGAGAAAAGTGCAACACGAAGTGGAGGTGTTGAAGAAGCAAATTCAACTATTAGAGATTCACCAATTGAAGTTAGTAGATAAATGGGCACAACAAAGGTTTAAGTTGGAGATTGAGAAATAAGTTACCATCTCAGAGCAAGAGAGGTTTTGATTAGAGTTAACACAAAAACATTGCTAGAGAGATACAGTAGCAAAAACCTTGCAAGAAGAAAATGCACAATTATGCCATGGAAGGGATATCTAAAGAGATTCATTTTTTACTTCTTGTATGGATGCAATTATAAGCCATGGGTTACTTCTTCCATCACAAAAATATGCTAAGGGACAACATGAACAAGGAAACACAACTCGAGTGACTTAGGCAACTAGTCAAAATAGAATCCAAGCTACTTCTCAAGCAGTTTCTCCAACATATTCTCAAACTAGGAATGTAGGTATGGACCCGATGAGTGAAAGATCCAAAGAAGAACAACCTTGAGATATGAAGCCACCACTATAGGAACTATATGTGCTAGTATGCCAAGGGATTTGGCCAATTGTAATTAGAAATCATTTGAATTATATATTCTTGGTATAAAAATGAAATATTATGTGAACTTAAATTTTTCTATCATGAAACTCAGAGTAGCTTATGAATGTAGATTTTGTTTGTATTCATAAAGTAAACTTATTTAATTAAAAGAACACTAAATGAATTTTAATAATGGATTGGTGTCCATTCTTGGAGAAGGTATGGGACTTATCCATGATGATATAAATTGGAATACATCTAGGTGGATGCTCTAGTAATAATATGCATATTAGGATATATGTGGATATCCTAAATAGAGATTCTAAAATTATGTTGTATCTTTGTTGACACTTAATTTTATCAGGTTAACTCATGTTAGGGGTTAACAAAATTATACTATGATACTCCTTGGTGGGATTTTCGATAAAATTAACAAGACTTTATATGTCTAATAAGTTACAACTGCATAATTTTATAATATCTCTATAACAACATTTTGCAGTAATAGATGGTTTAAAACTATAATCTTTGTGATGAGATTATGTTTTGATGATGTTTTCAATAATTTTTGTTATACATAATGGATTTTTTGTTGTTTATAAGTACATGGTACTACTGATATTTTGAATTTTTTAGGTCCAGGTACTCTCATGGATGGAAGATGAAGCTTTCCATAAATATTGAGATGATGGATGAAAGAAGATTTTGATTGTAAAATAGCAGGATAAATACTAGATTTTGCTAGACAAATGTGTTTTTGTAAGGTAGATTTTCAAAAATAGAGGATTGTGTTTAATATAAGGGGGGTGTATGTAATGACCCGTCACCCTACTACCTTATTTAAATAATATTAATTGATCTTGGGAATCAATTAATGTTTAATAAAATGGGCATCGACCCTAAAGAATCCTACAAAAATTCTAATAATTTTTTTTTTGTGAGGGATAGAAAAATGTTAATTATATTTTGGAGAAGATAATTAATTAGAAACTAATTATGAGGTCTTGAGAAAGATAAACTTGAGGAATTATATTTTGCAAAATTATAACAATATAGTAAATTATGCTTACTTAGTGGACCCAATTTGGATGGGACTTAAAAGGACTATAGGATTGTTAAATATTTGGGAATTACCCATATGGCTTCCCTATATTGGTGGAAACTAAAAGGGAGATATTTTATCCTATCAATAATAGTTCTAGCTTTATATCCATTCTAGGCCTTAACAACATTAGTTTTATATTTGTTCCCATGAGAAAGGACATAAAACAAAAATAAGGACACTCACCTTATCTCTAGTAGGCCCTTTTTCTAGTTTTGGTTATACTACACAAGACATGATGAGTCATAATGGGTCCAAGACATATTTTTAATATTATTATAATGTGGCCATTATTTGGCCCATGGGTGGAGAATTTTCCTATAAATAGAGGCCATTTTGTGAAGAAAAAGATAACTAGGAAAATCTGGAGAGGCCTAGAGAGTATGCTCTCCACTTCGGTGGATTAGATTCTAGAAGGCTAAAGGATTTACTAGTCATAGAAGGACTCTCAAAGATTAGGAGGCTAAGAAGGGGAATATGGAGGTCAGATCTTGGATGAGCTTGGATAGGAAGTCCACTTGAGAGGCAAGGTGAAAGATGTGGAGATTCAGGTTGAATCTACCCTACACGCTATTTGATTTGATAGGATCTATTATTTAAACATTGATGTTTAGGATCATAATTCTATTAATATTCCTATCGCTAAAACCTATTTTATTTGATATGATATATTATTTAAACATTGATGTTTAGGATCATAATTCTATTAATATTTCTATCACTCTTATTCTGAATCTTTGATATTCTAATGATGGTTTAGTTGATGTTAATAATGATAAGTGTATTAAATAATATGTAAAAGAGAGCAATCATTGAACATGATCTAAATTTAACTATGGGCTATACAATAGCCAAATATCAATTGATAGACTACAATGGTTCCTCAACCATCATTGGTTCTTCTACAGCCATCGCCTGGTGGCTACTCTCATATTAGTTTGTGAACATTCTTGTATTGCATTTCCTTCAACTATGAGGTGTATGTGGGATATCTACTCTATATACTATTCAAACTCTAAGAAACTCATTTGCACTTGGTAAAATGACAAGGTCGATTAAGGAATTCTTAGAAAGGATATCATACCCAAAGAAATATGTATTTCACTCTTTGAAAACAACCTCCTACATTCGATTTATTTAAATAAAAAAATAGCCTTCTATGATCCCTGATTGACCGTGAGATTCTTGTTAGTAAGAAAAACTAGGGTAAACACCCTAGATTAACCTAGAAATTTTAGGAAATGTTACAAAGTGATAATAGAGGTTATTCATTGATTAGGCCATGCTATTCTAACCCAATTTGGATATTCCTACAAATGACCCCTATGAATAACCGAGTAAATTTTAAGATTATGCTTTGTATGGGCCTCAAAGACACTTCTTAATTTAATTCTATGCATTGGAAGACTACTAAGCTTTTGGGTGACCCTATCATTTGTAGACCCCCTATCTACGTAAACAAATTCCTCCTATTCTCTCCTATGCAAATAAAGTATAAGGTCTAGCATGGTTTTTTTTTTTGTAAATTGGATTCAAGAAACTTAGAATCAAAATATACAAAATGAAATGGGGCTCATATCCCTTCATCCGCTACATAAGGTGTGGAAGATACAAATACAATACACCATCTATTAGTACTATGGCTTGTGATAGATGAGTTGTCAAGACCCAATCCCATTGTATATGATGATGGTGCAATTTTCATGTCTCATTTGAACTGGTTCACTCTACCTTGAAGCCTAAATCCCTGCACACTTGATTTGGTACCTTCCATTAGGGTTTCTTGAGTCTTGTGTTATCTCAGTGGGGCTCTCAAGTTAAGACACAATGCAAATCTCAAAGCATATGCAAATATCAAAGCATAGAGCTTCTAAGCGATTTGAGAACTTTGATATGCGCTTAGATGCAGAGGCTAGGATTTAATGTTGATTATGATAATCATAGTGTTTGATAGGATTGATATTAATTTATACATGGTTTGAGCTAGAATTGACTACAAATAGTTAACCCCTTTATACCATAATACCCAATTAATTTGCTCCTTTATAATTGGGCACCTTGAATATCAAGGTCAATCACTGTTATGGTCGTCAGGGAGAAATTGATTTTTTGGAGGTGTATTAATTTAATATTTGGGAAATAAATTTTAGATTAAGGGATTTATTATTTTGGGTAGTAAATAAACCTCTCCAAATATATTGGAGTAAAAACTATCAAATGTAGAACCTTTAATTAAGAGTAAGTTATCAAGAGTTGAGGGAAAGAGTCTTGTCTTCTTTTTATTTTATATAAAACATTGTGAATAGAAGTAATTACTTACACAATATAATGGTATCTTTTAATGAAATTAGAAGGATTCAATCTATTGGAGTGTTTATATATTTCTCACAAGACACATTTTTTATTTGGAAACTTGGTTAGATGTGGTCATATAAACTTTTACAATGTAGAAGTAAAATGTAATTAAAAGAAAGAATGGTAGAAGAGACCCATTCTAGAAGTGATTTAGAGATACTTTATTGAATTATAATTCTTGAGGGAACCATGGAGTTTCCCTCGTAGAATCCAATTTTAATACTATTCCGATGAAGCATTTCATAAGTTAGATACAAATATTAGACTATTCTATGTTGGAATGGTTTGGAAGAAGAGACTATATGACTCCTTATTTTGTATCAATAGTTGGAAAAGAATCTATGGGAAATATTCTTAATTTTGTGTAATAACTGAAGGAAGAATTGTGTGATTCCTTATTTGTAAATTGAATTGGGTAAAAGGATTCATGAGAATCCTTTATGTTTTGTACTTGAAACAAATTATTTTATGAAATGAGAGGGAGTAATTTTGGAGGCTGGGTTTATTCCCCATGAGGATTCCCAGGATAAATCATTGTGTCACTCTATTTTATGGTTTTATGTGTTATTTCTTGTTCCTATTACTTGTACTCTAATAAAAATTATATATGTGGATGGGATGGTTAAATGATCAAATGGAATAGTTATGCATGCTTCTAGATTACTGCAATGATTACATTGATTACTATTTATTTAGCAGTTTCATCTATGATGCTAATAATGTATGATTAATTTCTAAAATTTTTATGGTTTAATGATATATTATTGTGCCATTTACTTTCTAGATTAAATGGGATAATTATGAATGATGCAACTAGCTAGTTTTACCCTTTGTATTCAATGGTTGTGTGTATTTATGATCTGATCATTAAAGAATGTAATTCTTGCTTAAATAGACCTCTCATGTGTTGTTTCAAATATAAGGCTATGATGTAATGCATATTATCAAAAAATGAAATCATTGATTTATATTCACTTCATAAACATTCATAATGGTTTAGACTAGAACTCATTGGAATTTGGAATGGGATGAACCCCACCAAAAGACAAGTTGGTCTAGAATTGAAAACCAAAACAAACCTTATATTCTAAAGCTAATAAGTTGAGTGTGCATGTGGAGGGGTACTCCCATGATGGACAATTACTATCTTTAAATGGATATTAAGTAGAAAATTGGATACCTAAAGGAAATAATGGAAAAATAAGTCTTAATAGGTTTAAAGTTACATAATCATGCTTAAGATGACCTTCCATGGATTCTATGAGTTAATCACGGTGGTGATATTGTTGTCTTAGATATCCCTTCTAGAAGAAGTGGATCGGATATAAGATATATGCATAACCATTGATAATGTTAGTTCATTATAATGGATTTCCATCATCAAGGAATTCACCTATATACTGGTCTTGGTGGGCCAAGGTGATTTTCCATTTTATGTGGGATGAAACCTAATGCTTGGCCAATGTTCTCATACCAGTAGGGTATGAGGGTTTCATAGAAGCTAATAACTTCTACTCAAAGAGACTTTGATAAAGTCTCAATAGTTCTTGATTCTATGTGCATTGATATCTTACAATCCAGTTGGAATGATTCTGCCTTAAATCATGATGATGTCTCTTGCCTCATGATAGATATATAAATAAAGAAAAAGAGTGGTTGAGTAGTGATAAAAAGGGTTGTTATAAGACAAATATAGATACATATTGTGGGCCATGCTAACTTAATCTATTGTATAAGTGGTAGGATCTTTAGAAGGTTGAGAAAAATACCCCATGGATGAAGGTGGTTGACTCTAGATTTGGGTTAGCCTTATGGCTTGACCTCGGGTTGTTACCATAAGCTAAGGGTGGTATGAGGTGGCTAACATGAAGGTATATGTGTAAAAATATGGTGAAAAGGCAAATGAACAACACTAAAAAAAAACAAAAAAACAAATATTTTCTAAATTTTTGCAAGTTTTGTTTTTTATTTTTGATCTTTATGTTTTTTTTTTTTTGGTTTTTGTAAGTTTTTTAATTTTTTTTGGAGTTTTTGATTTTTTTTTCAAGTTTTGTTGTATTTTGATGTTGAGACTCCTATTCCTAGATGACTATGGGTAAAAAAATGAAAATCTACTAAAGGTAGTTTAAGCTTCACCCCCTTGTCGATGAGTGCAACCCAAACAACAACAAAAAAATGTCTTCCTATGGATATTGTATCAAGGTAACCTTATGGAAGTAAATAACCCATGAAGGGGTTGTGCTATCTAATGTTATGCTACTGGGTGAAACATACCTTTCACTTAACATTCACGTGTAGGACATGAACAAGAATGACAACTACATCCACTAATTATTTGAAAAGCCCAGTGGTAAAGGGACTTTTCTAACCTACCTACTTTGGGTGCACCCAAAATTAGGAAACTTTCTTGTGAGTAAGTATAGAAAACCACTTGCTTGGGGATACTAGGTGTCTAGGGGACGATATGGTGGAAGGATATGAATTCCAATGTCACTGGTCTTGATTGGAGGTTGGTGATGAAGTCCAACCTTACCAATGTTATTATGAAATGTGCAAGTGCATGAGATGTTTTGTTTTTATATGTTTTTATGCACTCTAAAATGCAATTCATATTTTAATGCCTAAATAAAAAAATAGAAACACACAAAGGAAAACAAAACAATAGAAACACACATGATCTCAGATTTGATGTAGAAAAACATTTTTTAGAAAAAATCTATGCAATGGTTCTAAAACACAGAGTCAAATGTCATTGGATGATTGGTACTGATCAAAAATCACTAGATTTTTGACCAAACATGGGCCCACATTTGAAATTGGTCAAACACGGGTCTGTATTTTTAATTGTGTATCAAAAATAAGGTCGAGCAGTTTTAAAATTCTAAAATATCCTAAAATGTACCTATTGATGTAGATCCAACCCTAGATGTAGATTTTAGAATTTTCCATGATCTACAAATTGAAAGTGAAATCTAAAGCTAAATCCAACTTCAATTTATTTTCCTTTACTACAAAATGGATTTAACCTAAATTTTCAATGCAAACAAAAATGTAGAAACAATAGAAACAAAGACTATTTTTTTTATTTTTAATGAAACAAAAAATAGTAGAAACATAAAAAACTGGAGTATTTGATTTTTACAAACTTGTGATATTTTTACTTCTCCTTCAGTCTTCTCAAATATTGATCCATAGTTGTTCAGTAGTCCAAATGCTAGTGCGCATTTATGCAGATGACCAAACACCCTTATGCATTCGTACAGTAGTCCAAACGACCTCACACATTTGTGTAGATGATCAAATGCATGTTTGTATTTCCCAAATGTGGATTCGCATTTGCACAGGTGCAAGAACAACTGAATCAAACCCTAGAAATCCCAAGGCAATTTTTTTTTTGTGTGATCAAGCTTCAAAAATCTACAATAGACACAAATAGATATAAATGAATTTAATAGCAAGGCAAATCAAATATTTTGTGGATTCCACCATGATCGTAATTTTGTAAGCTAAAATATGATACACCCACACAATGAAATGACAAAAGATAAAAAATATACACTTAGAATGAAGCTTTATATTTCATATTGAAATATAATGGATCCTTGTTCTACAATTTACAATGATTGTAACCCAAGTGCCTAGGGGATTGATTATAGTGAGTTTATTTTGCTTCCTTTATGGAATTACAAATGGAGCCAAAGAAGGGAAGACTCTTTGATGTAGCAATGGAATGGGGATGTCTTTGATATTTTTTGCTACAACCAAGTGGTGGATGGGATTAAACTATCCTCGTGAACCATCGTCACTACAATAGCCTTCACTGAATCTATAACTTGCACATGCATGAAAGAAAATAAATAAATTTAGTAGCACCTATTGATACAAATTAAAGAAGATACTAAAAATTCCAACATGAATGCTTGCAAAATCCAAAAATAATATGAATAAAATAGATATTATAAAAATCCTTTCTAAGTTTACCTGATCAGATTTATCATTTCGTGGTTGAACTTGTTCATGAGAAAATGTGAGCATGAATTTGGGGTTGGCTAAATATGGATGGGTATTGGGGAAAACGTGGATGCACTTTTGCTTCTATGTAAATTCCCTCCAATGTTTGAGAATAAAATGGAAGAAGCATTAGGGTTTGATTTAGGATCTCGATAGCTTGATCTCTAAGAACTTTGGTCACCTCCTACAGGGATTTCGACAATGTAACAATGTATTTTATAACCTCTTTTTTATGGAATGATGTTTCTTTTATAGCATTTTTGAGGTTTTAGAGGTTTTATAGGGAAAGAGAGGTGGCAAGATAGAATTTCCAAGTGGAATTTCCTGGGAACCAAGTGTTGGGGATAGTTGTAGTGAGTCACTAAAAGTGTCTTACTTAGCTAGGAAGAGGTGGCAAATGGGTAGATGCAAGTGGAGTGACGTGTGGAGTGGGGTGTGAGATGTGGTAAGGTGAGGGGTAGTAGTGGATAGTACATGTGTCATGAGGAGACACATGATATCCTATGGGTATATTTCATAGATTTACTAAAATTTATAAAATAGATTAATGTGCAAGATTTATACACCTAAGTTTTGACTTACGTATATAATTTTATTATGCAAAAGTATGAAGTGAATTGAGTTTGTAAATGACTAGGCTTTGGTGTCTAAAACCTCAATATGTATACCATTTACTGGAGCTCTATTTTTGAAAGAGTGTAGGTGAATTATGTAGCCAATCCTTTAGAATAACCATTGAACTTCTAGAAAAAATGACATCAACCCGGCCTATTGAAAAATCTACACAACTTCAGGGTAGAGTTGTAGTTCTTCTGTGGTGTTAGGCTTACCCTTATTTTATTAACCCATTACAACTATCAGTTTGTTTTTCATTTGGTCATCAACTATCCTTTGCTACTCTATTGTAATCCTCTATAACTCAACTCTATTCTAAAACTTTGTTGCACCTAAAGCATTTTTTTGGAAAATTTTCTTTCTATAATGTAGCTTGGTCTGGTTTTGGTTTTAGATTTATGCTTATCTCTTATAAAATTTTGATGATGCTTACCATATTTTCATTTGATGATTATAATTCCCATGCATTAATTATTATAAAACATGGCAACCAGCTCTAGAAGATAGCACAAAAAATGTTGTAATCTTCCATACATCATCAGGACACGTGGTGCTTCCTGATTTAGTTTATGGCAAGAATTGAACTCATGATATGAAGTAAAGGTGGTATTTCAAAAAGTTTCATTGATTAACATCCTCCCTCATGCAAACATAAAAAAATTTTAAATTTGAATTGAATTTTTTGATTTGCACAATGGGGGTGTTGCCTTATGAATGTTTACTACCATCCTCCTTGATCTACGCTACCATATGTATTGAAATACCGTATTCACATGGCCCTAGAATGGTGCATGATAATGAGGTATGATGGGGTGCTTCAAAACATACTGGTGACATCATCTTGATGGCTTCCATGTGTTCCTTTACAATGTTGCACCCAAGTTTTTAAAAATTACCACAAAATCACTTTTCAGCTATGTGAGGTGGCATCACATGCATCACATTGAAATCCTTTTTTTAATATTTTCAATGCGCATCTCACATATTTTCAAATTTTAACTGTGTCCACATTCCAAATATTTGACCTTATGAAGATCTAAACCTTTTGAAGCTCTGTAAATTATCATTTTCCATGCTACTAGTTTGAATTTTTATGTGACCAAAGGTAGAATAGGGTGTTCCTTGACATGTTTAGCAAGGTGTTTTTGCCGAATATATATTTATCATACATCATATATTAATGCTAACTATGATTGAAATGCAAGAATCACATACCTTACTGCTCTAAAAATTTGTTATACACCTTGTAAGCCACTTATGATGATTGTTAGCAAGCTACATAAAATATTATAACAAAAACATGACACATGTGCAGTAAGTGATATTTGTACAATAATGGATAAATCAATAAGGCAATCAAGTTTGAAAATATTTTTCATGTAAGCCTTAATTCAATAGTGCCTAAAAAGGTTTTTACTATTGAATTATTATTTTTTATTTATTTTTTTCTTTTTCTTCTCTTTTTTTCTTTGTTTTTTTTTTCAAAATACCATATATCTTGATTTTTCGCTTGAAGGAATTTCACAACCAAGATTATTCCTCTCTTTTTTTCTTGTTTTTTTTCTCTTTTCAATTTTTTACAAATCATTTTGAATCTGAAATGGGAGAGAAATTTTCTTCCATCATATATAAATCCAAATGTGCAACCTATTTTAAAAACTCCTCCTTAGTGAATGGTTCATCTTATACCAAAGGTTATGTCCATTTACCACTAACTTCCTCCTCGAATCATCAATGGGATAGATGTGAACCACTCCATTCTCAAAAACTTCTTCAATCTGGTATGGCCCAAGCCACCTAGTTTGTAACTTACTATGAAAATATTCATAACAATATTCAAATAATAATGCCCAATATTCTTGCTCAAATTTTCTCTATTGAATGTGACTGTCATACCGCATCTTTCACTGTTGTTGGATAACTTTCATTTGATGAAGTTGTAACAACCCCATTTGTTACCACATTTTTTTTTATTACACATATATACATATTCATATATCATGAGGCAATGGTCATAATCATGGACTAAGATAAAAACATTCCATTTGGATTGTAAGCTATCAAGTGAAATAACATCAAGAGTTATTAAGACTTTATCAGAGTCACTCTTGAGTAGAAGTGATCAGCTTCTACAAAACCCTCTTACCACTCAAATATGGGAATGTTGGCCAAGCGTTAAACTTCATCCCTCCTAAATAGGGAAATCACCCTTAATTAAGTCCTAGTATATAGGTTAATACCTTGAATATGGAAACCCATCATAATGAAATAACCTCAACAATAGTTATTCATAGATCTTAGATCCAACCCACATCTTCTCGATGGGGTCTCTAAGATAACAAAATAACTACTCATGATTAAAATTACATAATTATTGAAATGGCATGATTATATTACCTTATACTTTTTAAGGCTTATTTGACCACCCTTTTTATTTAGGCATCCCTTTTGTTATATACATGAATCAATTAAATTCATTACAAGAGGTATTATATAGCCATCATGGGAGTACCTATTCCTCATGTACATTCATTGAACAACTCAGAATGTAAGATCTAACTTGGTTTACAACTCAAGTCCAATACCATCCATGAATATTTATGAAGTGATCATAACCCAATTAATCCTTTAAGGAATAGAATCCATTACTTTATGATTCTTGAGACTGTAGCACACATGAGTTATTCAATTGAGCAAGAGTTATTCATGAGTTTTGTTTTTCATCCACACAATAATTGAATACATCAAGTGCTAGTTGTTTAAAGGTAAAGCTAGCTAACTACATCATTCACAATTACCCAATACATTCCATAAAATAATTGTCATAATCAAATATCGTTAAATCATCAACATATTAAAAATAAGCATACATTCCTTGAACCATAGTACACATGGTCAAAATATAATAATTGCATAACTGTTTCATGAAGCAATTAACCATCTCATCTACTTAAATCATTTGCATTTGAAGTATAAGCAACATGCACAAGAATTAACAAAACAAACCATAAATAGAGTGACACATTGTTTATCCTAGGAACCCTCATGGGGAATAAACCCAACATCCAAAATAAGTACTTTCCTCATATTCATAAACTTAGTATGACAAATATTACAAATATAGAAGGGTCGCTATGGGTCCCTTTCAATCAATTTTACATGGCAAGGAATACAATTGTTCCTTATCAAATTCATGATGCAATTAGGGAATTTTACCATACCAAAAAGGAATCCATTTGTCCTTTTAAACTCATGATGAAGTTAAGGAATTTTTCTAATTCCTTTCTCTAAGTCATCATTATATCATTAAGGTACTTCCCATACTAATAAGGAATCAATCTATCATTTTAAAATCATTATGAAATTAAATAATCTATTGATTCTAAGCCATCCTAAGAATTTTCATATGTTTATGATTATCATCATAAGCTTATTTTGGAGAAGTCGTATTGACGTTAGAGAGAACCATGTAAGTTCCTTAAAAAATTAATTCCAAATTCATTCTACATAAATGACACCAAGTCAATCCATGAATTAAATTCCCATACCTTTAAATCATTAATAAACCATTCTTACTAGCTTAAGCTAGTAACTATATCCTAATTTAAGTTATCCATCATCTCATAAATATATCTTGTTTTAACAACCCATGCCAACCACCTTTCTCCTTAATATTAGGTTAATAAAAGTAAACCCATAGAGGTTTAGAATGGGTAATACAAAGCTCATTATAATAAAAACTATTTCCTTTTATTATATTCAAACCAATAGGAGTTTAATTTCCCATTGAATTCAAAATATGGATCTGTCAATTGATTCTTAATTGCTATCAAATTTGCTTTCCAAATTTGATCCAAAATCCTTTCATTATTTTCCAAATCCTATCAATTTTCCTCCCAAATATGAGCTAAAAATACATCAAATATCCTACACAATGTTTATATTTCAATCCAAGGTTAGCTCTCAAATAAATTCATTTCCATCACTGGATCCCAATATGCATTCAGTTATTTCATCCTCTATCATAATTTTTTCAAGAATGCATTTGTAAAATGTTATCAAATCTTTTCCAAAACTTGATGCAACATAATATCTAACTATATTGCTAATTTTGTTATCAAAATCCAATCCAAAGAATATTTATTTTATCTCCAAATGATACCAAATTTATCTCCAAGATTTGATTTAATACTCTCTCAAAAGATGAAATCCCCATAAATTTCCATAAATAATCTAGCATCAAGGTCCATCTCTAAATAATTTACTTTTCTAATACCAATCATAAATTCCATTCCTTTTATTATTAGGGATGTTTGGAAGAGTCCCATACCTCTTCCTGGATGGACACCAAGATCATCCATTCTTCTAATGGATTCCATTCATTAAGGATTTCATAAGAAATCATAGTATGTATTTTACATACAAATCTATAATTGCACTAAAATAATTACTTCCTTTTAATTCTCATATTTAACATAGAAAATCACCAAGCATGAATAAACAATTCATTCCACATAACCAAGATTAATTCTTAATCCCATTCATCATTTATATGCAAACATGCATCACATATTTGTATATCACATACAAATAAATCACCAATCATGAATAGGTGATTCATCCATCTTTAATATTTTTATAAATAAATATTGATTCATAATTCCAACCATCATTTGTTTGGAATATAACCAAACTTAGGGAAGAGTCCCATACCTCTTCCCAAGGAATGGACACCAATCCAATCCTTCCCCACAACTAGAAGGTCATCCATTCTTCTAGTTGGTTAAATTCATTTACAATCCTCATTATAATACATATAATGTAAAGCAAAATATATAATTTTACTTGTCAATTAAGATTTATCATTTCCAATTGATAGAAACTCTCTATTCAAAATAACATAAAATTGAGTCACTAACCTTTACACATAAAATATGTAAAGGAGGATTTAGATACATCACTTTATATCTAAAATGCATTCCTCTTAATTCAAACCAATATCCAAATAAATAGACTTATGTACAAGAAACTTTCTTAAAATATATTAAACACCTATTCAAAATGAAAGAGGTATTTTTCAATACATAAACACCATATACTATCCAATAATCATAAAGCATTTATGAAAGCTAGATTCCATATTATTGGTTTCACTCCCATTCTATAGAAGGGACTAGAGGTTGACCTTCAGGGTTTTGTACAAGCACTCTACACGGAAATACTTTGAAAACATAGGCTAGATCAACACTTTTAAAAGATCACTTTTAATCAAAGGTAGTCTACTACAGTCAATAAGCCAGATACCCAAGCTTAATTGGAGTTTTCCCTCAGTAGCACAATTAATGAAGCATGATATAGTCACTAGAAGAAGGGGTATTAAGGTGGAATGAAATCCCCAATAGGCATTGACTATCCATAAACTTCACTATTGACAATATTTTAATTCATATTTGTTTGGAGAATCGGTTACTGACACACATTTGCTTATAGCACACAGTGGATTACGATATAGGAGGTTATAGGTTCATGTCATGCTCATTTAGCTCAGATGTTAGGGTTCCTAATATTTTCTAGTCTCAAATTCAGGTGTGTTATTGTTACAGGTAGTTAGAAAAGGAACCTCACCCACCTACAACTTACCATAATTGAACATGGATTCAATTGATTACATATGTCTTAATATCAATATTCTTAACACCGATGATTATATGTGCAGACAAAAGAACTTTAGTGTTGTTGATTATAGCTTGCATGGACTACATTGTAGATCTCATAGTTTTGAATGACTACCATTGGAGAAGTTTAGGTTATATATATTTTTCTTGAACAGGGATACCTCTCACTTACACCTCCTCTTCTATGGATGCCGAATCGAGACAACTATTGATCTATTAATCATAAAGGAAACTAGTGATGATACAAATATAAGATAAATATAGGTTCTTTGTCTCAAATACTACTTTAAACTATAAGAGTGTTGAGATTATGAGTTGGGAAAACTCTGGAGACAATGGTGGAATTTGAGTGAACATGGACATATACTAAGAGGGGGGATGAACAGTATAAGACTTAACCATTTAATATTTTTAACTTTAGATAGTAGTAGCATCAACACAACATTAATCAAGACAGAAAGCATCACACATTGGAAGTCCATTTTTAATGTGGTTCACCCAGAAGTCCTGGGCTACATCCACAAAACTTTTCTCTAAAAGTTATCTCAAAGTTATTTGGGAAACCTTCCCAATTACAATGTTTATAAGCCTCGGCCCAAAGGAGACACTTTACCCCAATCTAAATTTATGAGCCTCTGCTCAAAGGAGATACCTTCCCCTCTGCTCTGGAAATGATCCCTCAAAAGATCAACTGCCTCTACCTCTTACAAGCATGTGGAACTCCTTTCCATCAAAGACCTCCTGTCCTCAATGCTTAGCCTAAGATACCTCTACCATCTATGATCATATCCACAGCAGCTCAGCTACCTATACCAAACATAGTCAGTCGGTCTAGTACAAGTCTTCCTCTGTCTGTCAGATCTATCCAACTCTTTGAAAAAAATAATCCTCTACCGACAAGCCTTCTCAAAGACTTGCAAAATCTATCCTCAGGTTATTCTCAAAGAACCAATGCACCTTTGTCCTTAATTTATCTGAAAGAACTCTCAAAAACTCAGCTCACAAGTCCTTTGCTAGGACCTGTCCAAATCTGCTCACAAGTCCCCACTAGAACCTGTCCAAAACCTCAGCAAGCTCACCAAGAAAAACTTGCTTAGCATGAACCCACAAAGAGAATTGTTAGAGACCCAATGTGATTCATAAACCTCATAGAAGCATAAAGAGAATTGTTAGAGACTCAATATGTTCTATACTTAACTCCCAATCTCAATCTCAAATCTCATAGAAACATAAAGAGAATTGTTAGAGACCCAATATGTTCTATACTTAACTCCAAATCTCAATATCAAATCTCATAGAAACATAAAGAGAATTGTTAGAGACCCAATATGTTCTATACTTAACTCCCAATATCAATCTCAACTCAATCTCAAACTTAAAAGAATAAGATAGATGTAGTATGCTTTTCTCAAGAATATGAAACACAACCCAACAATTGCCAACCATGCAATATATCATATAACAATGATACTTTTATTCTTTTCACCAACAACTAGGGTTTCATCATCTCAAAGCAAGTAGCAAGACTTACTAATATAAACCCTATTAAAAAATGCTTCCTCTTCCTCAACCAGAATTATGCATTCACCCAAAATTCAACAATAACTTTAATGCATAAACAATCTTTAATAGCCAGAAAATAAGATTCACACCAAAGAATACCTAGTAGACAACCTTTTCACTCCAAACTCAATTTCAAAAAATATACCATAAACAACATACATGGAAGAAGTTGCCCATACCTTTACTTTGATGAAGAAGGAGAACTCAAAATCTGTCACAACACTAACTCTCAATTTGCCACTAATTAGAGTTAGCAACTATACAATAATACACAATAATAAAGATCCAAAATAACACCTTATTTCTCCAACTTAGTAAAAACCACCAAAGTACAATATACATACAAAGTAAAACCTCTTTACACCTTATTGCTCCATATAAACATTAAACATCAATAAAACAATGTCAAAACAAATATGATACTTTAACCTTATACCTCCCGCGCATTCACAACCACTATACTTTGCACATCGTGACCAAAAGAAAAAATCCAAAGAAAAGAATCGAACTCGACACCCCTGCCTTCTAGAACTTTCGCTTAAACGCCACCGTCGTTGGGTCACAAGTGCCCAACAAAATACTATAGCACTGCCCTCTCTTTTATCTTTCTTTGACGCCAAGAATCTGGAAAACATAAACGTCTTCCACAAACCACATGCAAACTGGTGAGTGCTATCCAAGATGTAATTCAATGAATGCTTGCATTAGTCATGTCACAACACAGTTTGAAAAACATATTTCAGGAGCAATTGCCAATCTACTGCTATCACACAAAAATTAAGGATGCAGCCCAAGCTCAAATCCGAGTATGCCAAGCACGGTTTCAAAGACGTCAATCGAAGATTCGAAGACACAGAGCAAACTCAACTCGAAGACACCAAGCGCTGTTCAAAAGGTAAGGAGCAAATGCAAATCACAGACGCCAAGCACAAATCGAATGAAACAGAGCAAGTGCAAATTGCAGATGCCAAGCGCAAATCGAAAAAATACAGAGTAACCACAAATCATAGATATCAATAATAATCGGAGGTGCTCACTTTAGAAAATCATCCCCACTTATATAGCCACTCTTCCTTAACTGTTTTACGTCGGCTCTCCTCCAACGATGGCAACATATCGGCGAAAGAATTCATTTTTTATTCCGTCGCTTAAGGGTTGAAAGACCCTTTAATAATAATTAAAATAATAATTATTATTTTATTAATAATAAATTAAACTTGGACCTTTTGATAAAGGTTTGAGTTAATTTAATTATTAATAATAAACATGGACCTTTGCATTAAGTTAAGCTTGGTTTTAATAAAAACCCTTAATGATTCCAAATGGTTTTAAGAAAAACCTTTAGCCTTGTCACCATGGTTTTAATAAAAACCCTTTAACATAAAGAAGCTTCTCAAGATATTCTTGACATCACACTCTTTTGATATCAACAAAAATGCCTTTTGACATCAATGACAACTTATACATTTGAGCAAAGGCAATGTACCCAAAATGCCCAAAATTGCCAAAAATCTCCCCCTTTGTCATTGATGGCAAACCTTTACTGAAAACACTTTTCAAGAGCCAAAACTGAAACCAACTAAAACCAACTGTGCTAACAACTGAGAATATTTCTTTGAAGTTTTTCTCCCCCTGACTTGAAGCTTTCCTCTTCACTTTGAATCTCTCCCCCTTACTCATATCTCTCCCCCTTTGTCATCAATGGCAAAGGGCCACCTTTTGGGGCTCAGGACTAAGAATTAGCCTCTTAGCTTAGTCCCACCCCCACCTCCTAATGAGGTGATTAATTCTAGGGTGGGAGTACAACACCCAATTTCTCCCTTAGATACTCAAACGTATCTCTTGGAAGAGGTTTGGTGAAGATATCTGCAATTTGCTCTTTAGTAGACACATACTCTACCTTGACCTATTTCTCTTGCACTTTTTCCCATAAAAAATGATACTTGATGGAAATATGCTTTGTCCTTGAGTGCATTACTAGATTTTTGGAAATACTTATGGCACTTGTATTATCACAAAGTATGGAGATGGGTTGTTCATGCTTGACTTTGAAATCCTCTAAGGTGGTTTTCATCCATTAAACCTGTGTACACGCAACCACTGCTGCTATGTATTCAGCCTCTGTTGTAGATAAGGAAACTGAAGGTTGTTTCTTACTTAGCCAAGAAACCAAACTCTTTCCTAAAAAGAATGCTCCACCACTAGTGCTTTTCCTGTCATCAATATCGCCTGCCCAATCTGCATCTGTATAAGCTATGAGGGTGAAATAATCACCTTTGGGATACCAAAGGCCAAAGCCCATAGTGCCCTTCAGATATCTGAAAATCCTCTTAACTTCCATAACATGAGAATATTTAGGAGTTGCCTGAAATCTTGCTACTAACCCAACTGCCTGCATGATATCTGGTCTGGTAGCTATAACATATAATAAACTACCAATCATTGATCTGTACAGTCTCTGATTTGCTGCTGGAGATTCATCATTCTTTACTCATATTGCATCTTGTAATCATTGGAGTACATACTAGTTTGCTGTCTATCATCCCAAATTTCTTCAACATTTATTTGATATACTTTCCTTGAGAGAGAAATACACCACTTTTGATTGAGAAATCTGAAGACCTAAAAATAATGACAGCTCTCCAATCATAGACATCTCAAATTCCTTCTGCATAGTGTTAGCAAAATCTTTACACATCTGAGTATTATTTCCCCCAAAAATAATATCATCAACATAGACAACCATAATCAGCATATTATCACCTTCATCCTTAATATACAAATTGCTATCTGCCACACCTTTCCTAAAGCCTTGCTCATGAATATACCTGTCAAGTCTTGAGTACCAAGCCCTAGGTGTTTGCTTTAACCCATACAAGGCCTTTTTTATTTTACACACATAGTCTGACTGTTATGAGAAAGACACTCTTTCTGGCTGTTCTATGTAGACTTCTTCCAACACCCCATTTAGAAAATCTGAATTTACATCCATTGATACACTTTGAAAGATTTGAAGCTTGAAAGGGCCAATTCTGATAGCTTCAAGATGAGCAACAGGAGCAAACTTCTCTTCGAAATCAACACCTTCTACTTGAGCATAACCTTTGCAAACTAGCCTAGCTTTGTTTTTGACAATCTTTCCATCCTCATTGAGTTTATTTCTGAATATCCATTTAGTGCCAATGGCATTCTTGTCCTTAGGTCTTGGAACCAATTCCCAAGTTTCACTTTTCTCTATTTGATTTAGCTCTTCATCCATTGCTTTTACCCAAAACTTATTTGCACATGCTTCACCGAAATCTTTTGGCTCAATTTGAGATAATAATAAAACATTTGTAGAATCATGTGAGGGAATGACTCTTCTTCTTGTTTGTCTCCTATTTGGATCACCAATGATCAAATATTTGGGATGATGTTTCTGAACATATCGTGAAGGAGTTTTGGGAAGCAGTTGTTGTCTTTCCTCTTCTTAATCTGAAACCTCTCTGAATTCTTCTTGAAAAATTTCATCACTGAGTTCCTGGATTGGTTCTCTTATCCTTGTATTTTCATCAACAGTTACATTTATGCTCTCTACAACTATATGAGTTCTTTTTTTGAAGCATCTGTAGGCCATGCTTCTGTTAGAATACCCAAGAAATATTCCCTCATCACATCAAGGATCAAACTTACCCAAATTCTGATCTTCCCTTTTGATGAAGCACTTACTCCCAAACACTTTGAAATATTTTACTGTAGCTGGTCTTCCTTTCCACAACTCATAAGGAGTTTTATGATGATTGACTCTAAGTTGGGCCCCGGTGATAATGTAGACCGCTGTACTGACTGCCTCTTTCCAAAAACCATATGAAAGTTTTTACTCATTCAACATAGCTCTAGCCATATTTTCAATAGTTTTGTTTTTCCTTTCAACTACTCCATTTTGTTGAGGATTTCTTGCTGCTAAATATTCTCTTTTGATTCCTTGCTACTCACAGTATTCCACAAATTCATTTGAAGTGAACTCTCCTCATCTATCTGGTCTTAAAAATTTGATTCTCTTATCAGTCTCATTTTCAACCATTTCTTTGAAAGCTTTAAATTTTTCAAAAGCTTTAGATTTTTCTCTGAGAAAAGTAACCCAAGTCATTCTAGAATAATCATCTATAAAAAGCATGAAGTAGCTTTCTCCCCGAATGCTCTGAGTTCCGGTAGGGCCACATAAATCGAGATGAATAAGATCCAAAGGTTTTGAAGAAGTATACCCTTTTGATTTGAAACTGGTTCTGGTCTATTTTCCATGTTGACAAGGACCACAAATGATGTTATGGGGCCTTTTTATTTTGGGCAAGTCTCTAACCGCTTCCTTGTTACTAATATTGACAAGATTATCAAAGCTCAAATACCCCAATATTTTATGCCATAACAAACTCTCATCTTCTTGAGTTAGAAAACATTTTTCCTTTTTTATCTCACTTAGCATGTAAATATTGTTTGGAGTCCTTGTAGCACTAGCAATGAGTTTTCCATTTTTTTCTTTACTTATCTCACATCTATCTGAAAAGAAAGATACTATGTGCCCTTGATCACAAAGTTGACTCACACTTAGAAGATTATGTCTTAGGCCTTCTACATAAAGCACATTATTCTATTTTGGATTTCCCATCCAAACTAAGAGTCCCTTTACCACAGATTTTAGCTGACCTGTTATCTCCAAAACTGATTGTTCCTCTGTTTGTTTCTTTTAAGACCAAAAACTTTTATTTTTCATCAGTCATATGTTTTGAACAACCACTATCAAGATACCATTTTTCTACTTTGTCTAGAGCATGAAAAGCAATTTGAGCTATCATTGACTTAGATTTGATCTCATTTTTCTTTTTAGTGAACTCAAGGCTAGATCTATCCAAACTGCACATCCTAGCAATATTCCCAAAATTATTGCACTTGTAACACATGACATCTTTATTCATAAGAGGTGCAAAAGAGTTACCATTTTCTTTACTATGTCTATTCATGGACTTATTGCAATGCATAGCTTTGTGACCAAATTTCTTGCAGGAAAAACAATAGCCATGGAAAGTATTATGTAACCTATTTTTGATGCCTTGGATGATTGTTCTTCTTGTGACCAACTGGAATCCACCGCTCTTTAGGAGGAAGATTGATCTTGCTCGAAGACCCTATTTCTTGAATGGTGATACCATCCTTCTTTTGCTTTTCACATGGAGTATTCTTTCTGAGAGCCAACTGATCCAACTTCACTCTAAGAGACATAACTTATTCTAGTTTCTTGCAATCAGCTTCCTTTCATTTGAGAACCTCTGTTAGAACCTCATCAACCTTCTTCCCTTATTCAACTACAATTTTGAAGTCTATAACACTTTGAACCAATTTTGATCTTTTTATCTTTTCTTCTTGATATTGATGCTTGAGAACAAAATTCTCTTCCCTAAATTTCTCAAGCTTTCTCAAAGCCAAGAAGAATTCACATTTGAGATCAAACTCAACCTCTTCATCTCTTTCTGAATCTATATGATCCTCTGATAGATCCTTCTCCAAGATCTTAGACTCTTTCTAGAGAGACCCGCTCTGATACCAATTGAAGAACATGGACTTATACTGAGAGGGGGGGTGAACAGTATAATACTTAACCATTTAATATTTTTAACTTTAGATAGCAGTATCATCAACACAACATTAATCAATACAGAAAGCATCACACATTAGAAGTCCATTTTTAACGTGGTTCACCCAGAAGGCCTGGGCTACTTCCACAGAACTTTTCTCTAAAAGTTATCTCAAATTTCTTTGGGAAACCTTCCCAATTACAATGTTTATGAGCCTCGGCCCAAAGGAGACACCTTCCCCCAATATAAATTTATGAGCCTCTTCTCAAAGGAAATACCTTCCCCTCTACTTTGGAAATGATCCCTCAGAAGATCAACTACCTCTACCTCTTGCTAGCACGTGGAACTCGTTTCCACCGAAGACCTCCTGTCCTCAATGCTTAGCCTAAGAGACCTCTTCCTTCTATGATCATGTCCACAGCAGCTCAACTACCTGTACCAAACACAGTTAGTCGATCTAGTACAAGTCTTCCTCTGTCTGTCAGATCTATCCAACTCTTTGAACAAATCAATCCTCTGCCCACAAGCCTTCTCAAAGACTTGCAAAATCTATCCTCAGGTTCTTCTTAAACAACCAATGCACCTCTATCCTTAATTTCTCTTATAGAACTCTCAAAAACTCAGCTCACAAGTCCTCTGCTAGGACCTATCCAAATCTTCTCACAAGTCCCTACTAGAACCTGTCCAAAACATCAGCAAGCTCACTAAGAAAAACTTGCTTAGCATGAACCCACAAAGAGAATTGTTAGAGACCCAATGTGATTCATAAACCTCATAGAAGTATAAAGAGAATTGTTAGAGACTCAATATGTTCTATACTTAACTCCCAATATCAATCTCAAATCTCATAGAAACATAAAGAGAATTGTTAGAGACCCAATATGTTCTATACTTAACTCCCAATCTCAATCTCAAATCTCATAGAAATATAAAGAGAATTTTTAGAGACCCAATATGTTCTATACTTAACTCCCAATCCCAATCACAACTCAATCTCAAACTTAAAAGAATAAGATAGATGTAGTATGCTTTTCTCAAGAATATGAAACACAACCCAAAAATTGCCAACCATGCAATATCTCATATAACAATGATACTTATATTATTTTCACCAACAACTAGGGTTTCATCATCTCAAAGCAAGTAGCAAGACTTACTAATATAAACCCTATTAAAAAATGCTTCCTCTTCCTCAACCAGAATTATGCATTCACCCAAAATTCAACAATAACTTTAATGCATAAACAATATTTAATATCCAGAAAATAAGATTCACACCAAAGAATACCTAGTAGACAACCTTTTCACTCCAAACTCAATTTTAGAAAATATACCATAAACAACATACATGGAAGAAGTTTCCCATACCTTTACTTTGATGAAGAAGGAGAACTCAAAATCTATCACAACACTAACTCTCAATTTGCCACTAATTAGAGTTAGCAACTATACAATAATACACAATAATAAAGATCCAAAATAACACCTTATTTCTCCAACTTAGTAAAAACCACCAAAGTACAATATACATACAAAGTAAAACCTCTTTACACCTTATTACTCCATATAAACATTAAACATCAATAAAACAATGTCAAAACAAATATGATACCTTAACCTTATACCTCCCGTGCATTCACAACCACTATCCTTTGCACACCGCGACCAAAAGAAAAAATCTAATGAAGAGAATCGAACTCGACACCCCTGCCTTCTAGCGCTTTCACTTAAACACCACCGTCATTGGGTCACAAGTGCCCAATGAAATACTACAGCGCTGCCCTCTCTTTTATCTTCCTTTGACACTAAGAATCTAGAAAACGTAAACGTCTTCCACAAACCACATGCAAACTGGTGAGCGCTGTCCAAGACATAAGTCACTGAATGCTTGCATTAGTCATCTCACAGCACAGTCTAAAAAATGCAGTTCAAGAGCAATTGCCAATCTACTGCCGTCACATAAAAAGTAAGGATGTAGCCCAAGCTAAAATTCAAGTATGCACTGCACGGTTTCAAATATGTCAATAAGAGATTCAAAGACACAGAGCAATATCAACTCGAAGACACCAAGCACTATTCGAAAGGTAAGGAGAAAATGCAAATCACAGACGCCAAGTGCAAATCGAACGAAATGGAGCAAGTGCAAATTGTAGACACCAAGCGCAAATAAAAAAAATACAAAGTAACCACAAATCACAGATATCAATAATAATCAGAGGTGCTCACTTTAGAAAATCATCCCCACTTATATAGCCATTCTTCCTTAACTATTTGATGTCAGTGCTCCTCCAACGATGGCAACATATCAGTCCACAGTAGCTCAGCTACCTGTACCAAACACAGTCAGTTGATCTAGTACAAGTCTTCCTCTGTCTGTCAGATCTGTCCAACTCTTTGAACAAATCAATCCTCTGCCCACAAGCCTTCTCAAAGACTTGCCAAATCTATCCTTAGGTTCTTCTCAAAGAACCAATGCACCTCTGTCCTTAATTTCTCTATTAGAACTCTCAAAAACTCAGCTCACAAGTCCTCTGCTAGGACCTATCCAAATCTGCTCACAAGTCCCCATTGGAACCTATCCAAAACCTCAACAAGCTCACCAAGAAAAACTTGCTTAGCATGAACCCACAAAGAGAATTGTTAGAGACCCAATGTGATTCATAAACCTCATAGAAGCATAAAGAGAATTGTTAGAGACTCAATATGTTCTATACTTAACTCCCAATATCAATCTCAAATCTCATAGAAACATAAAGAGAATTGTTAGAGACCCAATATGTTATATACTTAACTCCCAATCTCAATCTAAAATATCATAGAAACATAAAGAGAATTGTTAGAGACCCAATATGTTCTATACTTAACTCCCAATCCCAATCTCAACTCAATCTCAAACTTAAAATAATAAGATAGATGTAGTATGCTTTTCTCAAGAATATGAAACACAACCCAAAAATTGCCAACCATGCAATATCTCATATAACAATGATACTTATATTCTCTTCACCAAAAACTAGGGTTTCATCATATCAAAGCAAGTAGAAAGACTTACTAATATAAACCCTATTAAAAAATGCTTCCTCTTCCTCAACCAGAATTATGCATTCACACAAAATTCAACAATAACTTTAATGCATAAACAATCTTTAATATCCAGAAAATAAAATTCACACCAAGGAATACCTAGTAGACAACCTTTTCACTCCAAACTCAATTTCAGAAAATATACCATAAACAACATATATGGAAGAAGTTGCCCATACCTTTACTTTGATGAAGGAGAACTCAAAATTTATCACAACACTAACTCTCAATTTGCCACTAATTAGAGTTAGCATCTATACAATAATACACAATAATAAAGATCCAAAATAACACCTTATTTCTCCAACTTAGTAAAAACCACCAAAGTACAATATACATACAAAGTAATACCTCTTTACACCTTATTTCTCCATATAAACATTAAACATCAATAAAACAATGTCAAAACAAATATGATACCTTAATATTATACCTCCTGTGCATTCACAACCACTATCCTTTGCACACCACGACCAAAAGAAAAAATCCAATGAAGAGAATCGAACTCGACACCCCTGCCTTCTAGCGCTTTCATTTAAACGCCACCGTCGTTGGGTCACAAGTGCCCAATGAAATACTACAGCGCTGCCCTCTCTTTTATCTTCCTTTGACACTAAGAATCTAGAAAACGTAAACGTCTTCCACAAACCACATGCAAATTGGTGAGCGTTGTCCAAGACATAAGTCACTGAATGCTTGCATTAGTCATATCATAGCACATTCTAAAAAATGTAGTTCAAGAGCAATTGCCAATCTACTGCCATCACATAAAAAGTAAGGATGTAGCCCAAGCTAAAATTTGAGTATGCACTACACTGTTTCAAATATGTCAATAAGAGATTCAAAGACACAGAGAAATCTCAACTCAAAGACACCAAGCGCTATTCGAAAGGTAAGGAGCAAATGGAAATCGTAGACGCCAAGTTCAAATCAAACGAAATGGAGCAAGTGCAAATTGTAGACACCAAGCGCAAATCAAAAAAATACAAAGTAACCACAAATCACAGATATCGATAATAATCAGAGGTGCTCACTTTAGAAAATCATCCCCACTTATATAGCCATTCTTCCTTAACTATTTGATGTCGGTGCTCCTCCAACGATGGCAAATTATCAGTCCACAGTAGCTTAGCTACTTGTACCAAACACAATCAGTCGATCTAGTACAAGTCTTTCTCTGTCTATCAGATATGTCCAACTCTTTGAACAAATCAATCCTCTGCCCACAAGCCTTCTCAAAGACTTGCCAAATATATCCTTAGGTTATTCTCAAAGAACCAATGCACCTCTGTCCTTAAGTTCTCTATTAGAACTCTCAAAAACTCAGCTCACAAGTCCTCTGCTAGGACCTATCCAAATCTGCTCACAAGTCCCCACTAGAACCTGTCCAAAACCTCAGCAAGCTCACCAAGAAAAACTTGCTTAGCATGAACCCACAAAGAGAATTGTTAGAGACCCAATGTGATTCATAAACCTCATAGAAGCATAAAGAGAATTGTTAGAGACTCAATATGTTCTATACTTAACTCTCAATATCAATCTCAAATCTCATAGAAACATAAAGAGAATTGTTAGAGACCCAATATGTTCTATACTTAACTCCCAATCTCAATCTCAAATCTCATAGAAACATAAAGAGAATTGTTAGAGACCCAATATGTTCTATACTTAACTCCCAATCCCAATCTCAACTCAATCTCAAACTTAAAAGAATAAGATAGATGTAGTATGCTTTTCTCAAGAATATGAAACACAACCCAACAATTGCCAACCATGCAATATCTCATATAACAATGATACTTATATTCTCTTCACCAAAAACTAGGGTTTCATCATCTCAAAGCAAGTAGAAAGACTTACTAACATAAACCCTATTAAAAAATGCTTCCTCTTCCTCAACCAGAATTATGGATTCACACAAAATTCAACAATAACTTTAATGCATAAACAATCTTTAATATCCAGAAAATAAAATTCACACCAAAGAATACCTAGTAGATAACCTTTTCACTCCAAACTCAATTTCAGAAAATATACCATAAACAACATATATGGAAGAAGTTGCCCATACCTTTACTTTGATGAAGGAGAACTCAAAATCTGTCACAACACTAACTCTCAATTTGCCACTAATTAGAGTTAGCAACTATACAATAATACACAATAATAAAGATCCAAAATAACACCTTATTTCTCCAACTTAGTAAAAACCATCAAAGTACAATATACATACAAAGTAAAACCTCTTTACATCTTATTACTCCATATAAGCATTAAACATCAATAAAACAATGTCAAAACAAATATGATACCTTAACCTTATACCTCCCGTGCATTCACAGCCACTATCCTTTGCACACTGCGACCAAAAGAAAAAATCCAATGAAGAGAATAGAACTCGGCACCCCTGCCTTCTAGCGCTTTCACTTAAACGCCACCATCGTTGGGTCACAAGTGCCCAATGAAATACTACAGTGTTGCCCTCTCTTTTATCTTCCTTTGATGCCAAGAATCTAGAAAACGTAAATGTCTTCCACAAACCACATGCAAACTGGTGAGCACTGTCCAAGATGTAAGTCACTGAATGCTTGCATTAGTCATATCACAACACAATCTAAAAAATGTAGCTCAGGAGCAATTTCCAATCTACTATCGTCACACAAAAAGTAAGGATGCAGCCCAAGCTCAAATCTGAGTATGCCAAGCACGGTTTCAAAGACGTCAATTAGAGATTCGAAGACACAAAGCAATCTCAACTCGAAGACACCAAGCGCTCTTCGAAAGGTAAGGAGCAAATGCAAATCGCAAACGCCAAGCACAAATTGAACGAAACAGAGCAAGTGCAAATTGCAGACGCCAAGCGCAATTCAAAAAACTATAGAGTAACCACAAATCATAGATATCAATAATAATCGGAGGTGCTCACTTTAGAAAATCATCCCCACTTATATAGCCATTCTTCCTTAACTATTTGACGTCGGCACTCCTCCAACGATGGCAACATATCAGCGAAAGAATTCATTTTTTCTTTCGTTGTTTAAGGGTTGAAAGACCCTTTAATAATAATTAAAACAATTATTATTATTTTAATAATAATAAATTAAAATTGGACCTTTTGAAAAAGGTTTGAGTTAATTTAATTATTAATAATAAACATGGACCTTTGCATTAAGTTAAGCTTGGTTTTAATAAAAACCCTTAATGATTCCAAATGGTTTTAAGAAAAACCTTTAGCCTTGTCACCATGGTTTTAATAAAAACCCTTTAACATAAAGAAGCTTCTCAAGATATTCTTGACATCACACTCTTTTGATATCAACAAAAATGCCTTTTGACATCAATGACAACTTATACATTTGAGCAAAGGCAATGTACACAAAATACCCAAAATTGCCAACATTGAGGCCTATAATGTTGTGAATTCATCACTAGATAATATAATCCTTTGCAAATTTTATCATTATAAACACAGGTAGCATAATATATTACACAGTTCAATGGATGCTAAACTATAGCGTGATTATTTTAATAATATTCACAAAAATAAATACCACATGAGGCTTACCGAATTGGTTGCACTGATTTTGATTCATAATGCTGGTTGAGTCTAATTAGATCATTTTAGAATTAGAAAGAGATAATATATCTATGACCTCAAGGTATCCATAGTTACAAGCAACCAAATAGATTCCTCAAACATCGAGACACATTCCCAAGCATATAGAATGATACGTACTATCAAAAACAAGGCTCTTAACTAAATATTTGATTAAATATGAGCATCTGATAGACAAAGTCTCAGATTCTTCACAAAACATCAAACCAAAGTAAGAGTTTATACTTTTATGCCATAACCAACTCTCATCTTCTTGAGTTAGAAAACATTTTTCCTTTTTTATCTCACTTAGCATGTAAAGATTGTTTGGAGTCCTTGTAGCACTAGCAATGAGTTTTCCATTTTTTTCTTTACTTATCTCACATCTATCCCAAGAGAAAGATACTATGTGCCCTTGATCACAAAGTTGACTCACACTTAGAAGATTATGTCTTAGGCCTTCTACATAAAGCACATTTTCTATTTTGGATTTCCCATCCAAACTAAGAGTCCCTTTACCACAAATTATAGCTGACTCGTTATCTCCAAAACTCGATCGTTCCTCCGTTTGTTTCTTTTAAGACCAAAAACTTTTCTTTTTCACCAATCATATGTTTTGAACAACCACTATCAAGATACCATTTTTCTACTTTGTCTAGAGCATGAAAAGCAGTTTGAGCTATCATTGACTTAGATTTGATCTCATTTTTCCTTTTAGTGAACTCAAGGCTAGATCTATCCAAACTGCACATCTTAGCAATATGCCCAAAATTATTGCACTTGTAACACATGAAATATTTATTCATAAGAGGTGCAAAAGAGTTACCATTTTCTTTACTATGTCTATTCATGGACTTATTGCAATGCATAGCTTTGTGACCAAATTTCTTGCAGGAAAAACAATAGCTATGGAAAGTATTATGTAACCTGTTTTGATGCCTTGGATGATTGTTCTTCTTGTGACCAACTGGAATCCATCGCTCTTCAGGAGGAAGATTGATCTTGCTTGAAGAATCCACCGCTCTTCAGGAGGAAGAGGTTTGGTGAAGATATCTGCAATCTGCTCTTTAGTAGACACATACTCTACCTTGACCTATTTCTCTTGCACTTTTTCCCTTAAAAAATGATACTTTATGGAAATATGCTTTGTCCTTGAGTGCATTACCGGATTTTTGGAAATACTTATGGCACTTGTATTATCACAAAGTATGGAGATGGGTTGTTCATGCTTGACTTTGAAATCCTCCAAGGTGGTTTTCATTTATAAAACTTGTGTACACCCAGCCACTGTTGCTATGTATTCAGCCTCTGCTATAGATAAGGAAACTGAACGTTGTTTCTTACTTAGCAAACCAAAATCTTTCCCAAAAAGAATGCTCCACCACTAGTTCTTTTCCTATCATCAATACCGCCTGCCCAATCTACATCTGTATAAGCTATGAGGGTGAAATCATCACCTTTGGGATACCAAAGCCCAAATTCCATAGTGCCCTTTATATATCTAAAAATCATCTTAACTGCCAAAACATGAGAATCTTTAGGAGCTACCTAAAATCTTGCTACTAACCCAACTACCTGTATGATATCTGGTTTGGTAGCTGTAACATATAATAAACTACCAATCATTGATCTATACAATCTCTGATCTGCTACTTGGAGATTCATCATCTTTACTCATCTTGCATCCTATAATCATTGGAGTACATACTGGTTTGCTATCTATCATCCCAAATTTCTTCAACATTTCTTTGATATACTTTCCTTGAGAGAGAAATACACCATATTTTGATTGAGAAATCTGAAGACCTAAAAAGAATGACAGCTCTCCAATCATAGACATCTCAAATTCCTTCTGCATGGTGTTAGCAAAATCTTTACACATCTAAGTATTATTTCCCCCAAAAATAATATCATCAACATAGACAACCATAATTAGCATATTATCACCTTCTTCCTTAATATACAAATTGCTATTTTCCACACCTTTCCTGAAGCCTTGCTCATGAAGATACATGTCAAGTCTTGAGTACCAAGACCTAGGTGCTTGCTTTAACCCATACAAGGCCTTTTTTATTTTACACACATAGTCTGACTGTTCTGAGAGAGACACTCCTTTTGGCTGTTCTATGTAGACTTCTTCTTCCAACATCCCATTTAGAAAAGCTGACTTTACATCCATTTGATACACTTTGAAATATTTGAAGCTTGAAAGGGCCAAAAACGTTCTGATAGCTTCAAGATGAGCAACAGGAGCAAACGTCTCTTCGAAATCAACACCTTCTACTTGAGCATAACCTTTGCAAACTAGCCTAGCTTTGTTTCTGACAATCTTTCCATCCTCATTGAGTTTATTTCTGAATATCCATTTAGTGCCAATGACATTCTTGTCCTTAGGTCTTGGAACCAATTCCCAAGTTTCACTTTTCTCTATTTGATTTAGCTCTCCATCCATTGATTTTACCCAAAAATTATATACACATGCTTCACTGAAATATTTTGGCTCAATTTGAGATAATAATGAAACATTTGTAGAATCATGTGAGGGAATGACTCTTCTTCTTGTTTTCCTCCTATTTGGATCACCAATGATCAAATATTTGGGATGATGTTTCTGAACATATCGTGAAGGAGTTTTGGGAAGCAGTTGTTGTCTTTCCTCTTCTTCATCTGAAACCTCTTTGAATTCTTCTTGACAAATTTCATCACTGAGTTCCTGGATTGGTTGTCTTATCCTTGTATTTTCATCAACAGTTACATTTATGCTCTCTACAACTGTATGAGTTCTTTTTTTGAAGCATCTGTAGGCCATGCTTCTGTTGGAATACCCAAGAAATATTCCCTCATCACATCAAGGATCAAACTTACCCAAATTCTGATCTTCCCTTTTGATGAAGCACTTACTCCTAAACACTTTGAAGTATTTTACTATAGCTGGTCTTCCTTTCCACAACTCATAAGGAGTTTTATGATGATTGACTCTAATTTGGGCCCCGATGATAATGTAGACCGTTGTACTGACTGCCTCTTTCCAAAAACCATCTGAAAGTTTTGACTCATTCAACATAGCTCTAGCCATATTTTCAATAGTTCTATTTTTCCTTTCAACTACTCCATTTTGTTGAGGAGTTCTTGCTGCTAAATATTCTCTTTTGATTCCTTTCTGCTCACGTATTCCACAAATTCATTTGAAGTGAACTCTCCTCCTCTATCTGATCTTAAACATTTTATTCTCTTATCAGTCTCATTTTCAACCATTTCTTTGAAAGCTTTAAATTTTTCAAAAGCTTCAGATTTTTCTTTGAGAAAAGTAACCCAAGTCATTCTAGAATAATCATATATAAAAAGCATGAAGTAGCTTTCTCCTTGAATGCTCTGAGTTTTGGTAGGGCCACATAAATCAGAATGAATAAGATCCAAAGGTTTTGAAGAAGTATACCCTTTTGATTTGAAACTGGTTCTTGTTTGTTTTCCATGTTGACAAGGAACGCAAATGATGTTATGGGGACTTTTTATTTTGGGCAAGTCTCTAACCGCTTACTTGTTACTAATATTGACAAGATTATCAAAGCTCAAATGCCCCAATATTTTATGCCATAACCAACTCTCATCTTCTTGAGTTAGAAAACATTTTTCCTTTTTAATCTCACTTAGCATGTAAAGATTGTTTCAAGTCCTTGTAGCACTAGCAATGAGTTTTCCATTTTTTTCTTTACTTATCTCACATCTATCTGAAAAGAAAGATACTATGTGCCCTTGATCACAAAGTTGAATCACACTTAGAAGATTATGTCTTAGGAATTCTACATAAAGCACATTTTTTTTTTTGGATTTCCCATCCAAACTAAGAGTCCCTTTACCACGGATTTTAGCTGACCTGTTATCTCCAAAACTGATTGTTCCTCTGTTTGTTTCTTTTAAGACCAAAATTTTTTATTTTTCACCAGTCATATGTTTTGAACAACCACTATCAAGATACCATTTTTCTACTTTGTCTAGAGCATGAAAAGCAATTTGAGCTACCATTGACTTAGATTTGATCTCATTTTTCTTTTTAGTGAACTCAAGGCTAGATCTATCCAAACTGCACATCCTAGCAATATGCCCAAAATTATTGCACTTGTAAAACATGACATCTTTATTCATAAGAGGTGCAAAAGAGTTACCATTTTATTTACTATGTCTATTCATGGATTTATTGCAATGCATAGCTTTGTGACCAAATTTCTTACAGGAAAAACAATAGCCATGGAAAGTATTATGTAACCTGTTTTGATGCCTTGGATGATTGTTCTTCTTGTGACCAACTGGAATCCACCGCTCTTCAGGAGGAAGATTGATCTTGCTCGAAGACCCTATTTCTTGAATGGTGATGCCATCCTTCTTTTGCTTTTCACACGGAGTATTTTGTTTGAGAGCCAACTGATCCAACTTCACTCTAAGAGACATAACTTCTTCTACTAGTTTCTTGCAATCAGCTTCCTTTCCTTTGAGAACCTTTGTTAGAACCTGTTCAACCTTCTTCCCTTCTTCAGCTAGAATTTTGAAGTCTATAACACTTTGAACCAATTTTGATCTTGCTATCTTTTCTTCCTGATATTGATGCTTGAGAACACAATTCTCTTCCCTGAATTTCTCAAGCTTTCTCAAAGCCAAGAAGAATTCACATTTGAGATCGAACTCAACCTCTTCATCTCTTTATGAATTTGTATGATCCTCTAATAGATCCTTCTCCAAGCTATTAGGCTCTTTCTGGAGAGACCCGCTCTGATACCAATTGAAGAACATGGACTTATAATGAGAGGGGGGGTGAACAGTATAAGACTTAACCATTTAATATTTTTAACTTTAGATAGCAGTATCATCAACACAACATTAATGAAGATAGAAAGCATCACACATTGGAAGTCCATTTTTAACGTGGTTCACCCAGAAGGCCTGGGCTACATCCACAAAAATTTTCTCTAAAATTTATCTCAAAGTTCTTTTGGAAACCTTCCCAATTACAATGTTTATGAGCCTCGTCCCAAAGGAGACACCTTCCCCCAATCTGAATTTATGAGCCTCTGCTCAAAGGAGATACCTTTCCCTCTACTCTGGAAATGATCCCTCAGAAGATCAACTGCCTCTACCTCTTGCTAGCATGTGGAACTCCTTTCCACCGAAGACCTCCTGTCCTCAATGCTTAGCCTAAGAGACCTTTGACTTCTATGATCACATCCATAGCAGCTCAGCTACCTATACCAAACACAGTCAGTCAGTCTAGTACAAGTCTTCCTATATTTGTCAGATCTGTCCAACTATTTGAACAAATCAATCCTCTGCCCACAAGCCTTCTCAAAGACTTGCCAAATTTATCCTCAGGTTCTTCTCAAAGAACCAATGCACCTCTATCCTTAAGTTCTCTGTTAGAACTCTCAAAAACTTAGCTCATAAGTCCTCTGCTAGGACCTATCCAAATCTGCTCACAAGTCCCCACCGGAACCTGTCCAAAACCATAGCAAGCTCACCAAGAAAAAATTGCTTAGCATGAACCCACAAAGAGAATTTTTAGAGACCCAATGTGATTCATAAACCTCATAGAAGCATAAAGAGAATTGTTAGAGACTCAATATGTTTTATACTTAACTCCCAATATCAATCTCAAATCTCATAGAAACATAAAGAGAATTGTTAGAGACCTAATATGTTCTATACTTAACTCCCAATCTCAATCTCAAATCTCATAGAAACATAAAGAGAATTGTTAGAGACCCAATATGTTCTATACTTAACTCCTAATCCCAATCTCAACTCAATCTCAAACTTAAAAGAATAAGATAGATGTAGTATGCTTTTCTCAAGAATATGAAACACAACCTAACAATTGCCAACCATGTAATATCTCATATAACAATGATACTTATATTATTTTCACCAACAACTAGGGTTTCATCATCTCAAATCAAGTAGCAAGACTTACTAACATAAACCCTATTAAAAAATGCTTCCTCTTCCTCAACCAGAATTATGCATTCACCCAAAATTCAACAATAACTTTAATGCATAAACAATCTTTAATATCCAGAAAATAAGATTCACACCAAAGAATACCTAGTAGAAAACCTTTTCACTCCAAACTCAATTTCATAAAATATACCATAAACAACATATATGGAAGAAGTTGCCCATACCTTTACTTTGATGAAGGAGAACTCAAAATATGTCAAAATACTAACTCTCAATTTGCCACTAATTAGAGTTAGCAACTATACAATAATACACAATAATAAAGATCCAAAATAACACCTTATTTCTCCAACTTAGTAAAAACCATCAAAGTACAATATACATACAAAGTAAAACCTCTTTACACCTTATTACTCCATATAAACATTAAACATCAATAAAACAATGTCAAAACAAATATGATACCTTAACCTTATACCTCCCATGCATTCATAGCCACTATCCTTTGCACACTACGACCAAAAGAAAAAATCCAACGAAGAGAATCGAACTCGGCACCCCTTCCTTCTAGCGCTTTCACTTAAATGCCACCGTCGTTGGGTCACAAGTGCCCAATGAAATACTACAGTGCTGCCCTCTCTTTTATCTTCCTTTGATGCCAAGAATCTAGAAAACGTAAACGTCTTCCACAAACCACATGCAAACTGGTGAGCGTTGTCCAAGATGTAAGTCACTGAATGCTTGCATTAGTCATCTCATAGCACAATCTGAAAAACGTAGTTCAAGAGAAATTGCCTATCTACTGCCATCACACAAAAAGTAAGGATGCAGCCCAAGCTCAAATCCGAGTATGCCAAGCATGGTTTCAAAGACTTCAATCAGAGATTTGAAGACATAAAGCAAGCTCAACTCAAAGAAACCAAGTGTTGTTCGAAAGGTAAGGAGCAAGTGCAAATCGTAGATGCCATGCGCAAATTGAACAAAGCAGAGCAAGTGCAAATTGCAGACGCCAAGCGCAAATCAAAAAAATACAGAGTAACCACAAATAGTAGATATCATTAATAATCGAAGGTGCTCACTTTAGAAAATCATCCCCACTTATATAGCCATTCTTCCTTAACTGTTTGACGTCGGCGCTCCTCCAACGATGGCAACATATTGACGAAAGAATTCTTTTTTTCTTCCGTCACTTAAGGGTTGAAAGACCCTTTAATAATAATTAAAATAATTATTATTATTTTATTAATAATAAATTTAACTTGGACATTTTGACAAAGGTTTGAGTTAATTTAATTATTAATAATAAACATGGACCTTTGCATTAAGTTAAGCTTGGTTTTAATAAAAACCCTTAATGAGTCCAAATGGTTTTAAGAAAAACCTTTAGCCTTGTCACAATGGTTTTAATAAAAACCCTTTAACATAAAGAAGCTTCTCAAGATATTCTTGACATCACACTCTTTTGATATAAAAAAAAATGCCTATTGACATCAATGACAACTTATACATTTGAGCAAAGGCAATGTACCCAAAATGCCCAAAATTGCCAACATTGAGGCCTATAATGTTGTGAATTCATCACTGGATAATATAATACTTTGCAAATTTTATCATTATAAACACAGGTAGAATAATATATTACACAGTTCAATGGATGCTAAACTATAGCATGATTATTTTAATAATATTCACAAAACTAAATACCACATGAGGCTTATCGAATTGGTTGCACTGATTTTGATTCATAATGTTGGTAGAGTCTAATTAGACCATTTTCGAATTAGAAAGAGATAATCTATCTATGACCTCAAGGTAGCCATAGTTACAAGCAACCAAATAGCTTCCTCAAACATCGGGACACAATCCCAAGCATATAGAATGATACATACTATCAAAAACAAGGCTCTTAACTAAATATTTGATTAAATATGAGCATCTGATAGACAAAGTCTCAGATTCTTCATAAAACATCAAACCAAAGTAAGAGTTTATACTTTTATGCCATAACAAACTCTCATCTTCTTGAGTTAGAAAACATTTTTCCTTTTTTATCTCACTTAGCATTTAAGATTGTTTGGAGTCCTTGTAGCACTAGCAATGAGTTTTCCATTTTTTTCTTTACTTATCTCACATCTATCTAAAGAGAAAGATACTATGTGCCCTTGATCACAAAGTTGACTCACACTTAGAAGATTATGTCTTAGGCCTTCTACATAAAGCAAATTTTTTGTTTTGGATTTCCCATCCAAACTAAGAGTCCCTTTACCACAGATTTTAGTCGACTCGTTATCTCTAAAATTGATCTGTTCCTCCGTTTGTTTCTTTTAAGACCAAAAACTTTTCTTTTTCACCAGGTCATATGTTTTGAACAACCACTATCAAGATACCATTTTTCTACTTTGTCTAGAGCATGAAAAGCAGTTTGAGCTATCATTGACTTAGATTTGATCTCATTTTTCTTTTTAGTGAACTCAAGGCTAGATCTATCCAAACTACACATCCTAGCAATATGCCCAAAATTATTGCACTTGTAACACATGACATCTTTATTCATAAGAGGTGCAAAAGAGTTACCATTTTCTTTACTATGTCTATTCATGGACTTATTGCAATGCATAGCTTTGTGACCAAATTTCTTGCAGGAAAAACAATAGCTATGGAAAGTATTATGTAACCTGTTTTGATGCCTTGGATGATTGTTCTTCTTGTGACCAACTGGAATCCACTGCTCTTTAGGAGGAAGGTTGATCTTGCTTAAAGAATCCATCGCTCTTCAGGAGGAAGAGGTTTGGTGAAGATATCTGCAATCTGCTCTTTAGTAGACACATACTCTACCTTGACATATTTCTCTTACACTTTTTCCCTTAAAAAATGATACTTTATGGAAATATGCTTTGTCCTTGAGTGCATTACCGGATTTTTGGAAATACTTATGGCAATTGTATTATCATAAAGTATGGAGATGGGTTGTTCATGCTTGACTTTGAAATCCTCCAAGGTGGTTTTCATCCATAAAACCTATGTACACCCAGCCACTGTTGCTATGTATTCAGCCTCTGTCGTAGATAAGGAAACTAAAGGTTGTTTCTTAATTAGCCAAGATACCAAAATCTTTCCCAAAAAGAATGCTCCACCACTAGTGCTTTTCCTGTCATCAATACCACCTACCCAATCTGCATCTATATAAGCTATGATGGTGAAATCATGACCTTTGGGATACCAAAGCCCAAATTCCATAGTGCCCTTTAGATATCTAAAAATCGTCTTAACTACCAAAACATGAGAATCTTTAGGAGCTGCCTAAAATCTTGCTACTAACCCAACTACCTGTATGATATCTGGTCTGGTAGCTGTAACATATAATAAACTACCAATCATTGATCTATACAATCTCTGATCTGCTGCTGGAGATTCATCATCTTTACTCGTCTTACATCCTATAATCATTGGAGTACATACTAGTTTGGTATCTATCATCCCAAATTTCTTCAACATTTCTTTGATATACTTTCCTTGAGAGAGAAATACACCATATTTTGATTGAGAAATCTGAAGACCTAAAAAGAATGACAGCTCTCCAATCATAGACATCTCAAATTCCTTCTGCATGGTGTTAGCAAAATCTTTACACATCTGAGTATTATTTCCCCCAAAAATAATATCATCAACATAGACAACCATAATCAACATATTATCACCTTAGTCCTTAATATACAAATTGCTATTTGCCACACCTTTCCTGAAGCCTTGCTCATGAAGATACCTGTCAAGTCTTGAGTACCAAGCCCTAGGTGCTTTCTTTAACCCATACAAGGCCTTTTTTAGTTTACACACATAGTCTGACTGTTCTGAGAGAGACACTCCTTCTGGTTGTTCTATGTAGACTTTTTCTTCCAACATCCCATTTAGAAAAGCTGACTTCACATCCATTTGATACACTTTGAAAGATTTGAATCTTAAAAGGGCCAAAAACATTTTGATAGCTTCAAGACGAGCAACAGGAGCAAACGTCTCTTCGAAATCAACACCTTCTACTTGAGCATAACCTTTGCAAACTAGCCTAGCTTTGTTTTTGACAATCTTTCCATCCTCATTGAGTTTATTTATGAATATCCATTTAGTGCCAATGACATTATTTTCCTTAGGTCTTGGAACCAATTCCCAAGTTTCACTTTTCTCTATTTGATTTAGCTCTTCATCCATTGCTTTTACCCAAAACTTATAGACACATGCTTCACTGAAATCTTTTGGATCAATTTGAGATAATAATGAAACATTTGTAGAATCATGTGAGGGAATGACTCTTCTTCTTGTTTGCCTCCTATTTGGATCACCAATGATCAAATATTTGGGATGATGTTTCTGAACATATCATGAAGGATTTTTTGGAAGCAGTTGTTGTTTTTCCTCTTCTTCATCTGAAACCTATCTGAATTCTTCTTGACAAATTTCATCACTGAGTTCCTGGATTTGTTCTCTTATCCTTGTATTTTCATCAACAGTTACATTTATGCTCTCTACAACTGTATGAGTTCTTTTTTTGAAGCATCTGTAGGCCATGCTTCTATTGGAATACCCAAGAAATATTCCCTCATCACATCTAGGATCAAACTTACCCAAATTTTGATCTTCCCTTTTGATGAAGCACTTACTCCCAAACACTTTGAAGTATTTTACTATAGCTGGTCTTCCTTTCCACAACTCATAAGGAGATTTATGATGATTGACTCTAAGTTGGGCCCCGATTATAATGTAGACCATTGTACTGACTGCCTCTTTCCAAAAACCATCTAAAATTTTTGACTCATTCAACATAGCTCTAGCCATATTTTCAATAGTTTTGTTTTTCCTTTCAACTACTCCATTTTGTTGAGGAGTTCTTGCTGCTGAATATTCTCTTTTGATTCCTTGCTACTCACAGTATTCCACAAATTCATTTGAAGTGAACTCTCCTCCTCTATCTGATCTTAAACATTTTATTCTCTTATCAGTCTCATTTTCAACCATTTCTTTGAAAGCTTTAAATTTTTCAAAAGCTTCAGATTTTTCTTTGAGAAAAGTAACCCAAGTCATTCTAGAATAATCATCTATAAAAAGCATGAAGTAGCTTTCTCCTTGAATGCTCTAAGTTTTGGTAGGGCCACATAAATCAGTATGAATAAGATCCAAAGTTTTTGAAGAAGTATACCCTTTTGATTTGAAACTAGTTCTGGTCTGTTTTCCATGTTGACAAGGACCGCAAATGATGTTATGGGGCCTTTTTATTTTGGGCAAGTCTCTAACCGCTTCCTTGTTACTAATATTGACAAGATTATCAAAGCTCAAATGCCCCAACATTTTATGCCATAACTGAGTTAGAAAACATTTTTCCTTTTTTATCTCACTTAGAATGTAAAGATTGTTTGGAGTCCTTGTAGCACTAGCAATGAGTTTTCCATTTTTTTCTTTACTTATCTCACATCTATCTGAAAAGAAAGATACTATGTGCCCTTGATCACAAAGTTGAATCACACTTAGAATATTATGTCTTAGGCCTTCTACATAAAGCACATTTTTTGTTTTGGATTTCCCATCCAAACTAAGAGTCCCTTTACCACTAATTTTAGCTGACCTGTTATCTCCAAAACTGATTGTTCCTCTATTTTTTTCTTTTAAGACCAAAAACTTTTCTTTTTCACCAGTCATATGTTTTGAACAACCACTATCAAGATATCATTTTTCTACTTTTTCTAGAGCATGAAAAGCAGTTTGAGCTATCATTGACTTATATTTGATCTCATTTTTCTTTTTAGTGAACTCAAGGATAGATCTATCCAAACTGCACATCCTAGAAATATGCCCAAAATTATTGCACTTGTAACACATGACATATTTATTCATAAGAGGTGCAAAAGAGTTACCATTTTATTTACTATGTCTATTCATGGACTTATTGCAATGCATAGCTTTGTGACCAAATTTCTTGCAGGAAAAACAATAGCCATGGAAAGTATTATGTAACCTTTTTTGATGCCTTGGATGATTGTTCTTCTTGTGACCAACTGGAATCCACCGCTCTTCAGGAGGAAGATTGATCTTGCTCGAAGACCCTATTTCTTGAATGGTGATACCATCATTATTTTGCTTTTCACACGGAGTATTATGTCTGAGAGCCAACTGATCCAACTTCACTCTAAGAGACATAACTTCTTCTTCTAGTTTCTTGCAATCAGCTTCCTTTCCTTTGAGAACCTCTGTTAGAACCTGTTCAACCTTCCTCCCTTCTTCTTTGACTCTACACTTTGAACCAATTCTAATCTTGCTATCTTTTCTTCCTGATATTGATGCTTGAGAACACAATTCTCTTCCCTGAATTTCTCAAGATTTCTCAAAGCCAAGAAGAATTCACATTTGATATCGAACTCAACCTCTTCGTCTCTTTATGAATCTGTATGATCCTCTAATAGATCCTTCTCCAAGCTATTAGGCTCTTTCTGGAGAGACCCGCTCTAATACCAATTGAAGAACATGGACTTATACTGAGAGGGGGGTGAACAGTATAAGACTTAACCATTTAATATTTTTAACTTTAGATAGCAGTAGCATCAACACAACATTAATCAAGACAGAAAGCATCACACATTGGAAGCCCATTTTTAACATGGTTCACCCAGAAGGCCCGGGCTACATCCACAAAAATTTTCTCTAAAAGTTATCTCAAAGTTCTTTGGGAAACCTTCCCGATTACAATGTTTATGAGCCTCGGCCCAAAGGAGACACCTTCCCCCAATCTGAATTTATGAGCCTCTCGCTCAAAGGAGATACCTTCCCCTCTGCTCTGGAAATGATCCCTCGAAGATCAACTGCCTCTACCTCTTGCCAGACACGTGGAACTCCTTTCCACCGAAGACCTCCTGTCCTCAATGCTTAGCCTAAGAGACCTCTGCCTTCTATGATCACGTCCACAGCAGCTCAGCTACCTGTACCAAACACAGTCAGTCGGTCTAGTACAAGTCTTCCTCTGTCTATCAGATCTGTCCAACTCTTTGAACAAATCAATCCTCTACCCACAAGCCTTCTCAAAGACTTGCCAAATCTGTCCTCAGGTTCTTCTCAAAGAACCAATGCACCTCTGTCCTCAAGTTCTCTGATAGAACTCTCAAAAACTCAGCTCACAAGTCCTCTGCTAGGACCTGTCCAAATCTGCTCACAAGTCCCCACCGGAACCTGTCCAAAACCTCAGCAAGCTCACCAAGAAAAACTTGCTTAGCATGAACCCACAAAGAGAATTGTTAGAGACCCAATGTGATTCATAAACCTCATAGAAGCATAAAGAGAATTGTTAGAGACTCAATATGTTCTATACTTAACTCCCAATCTCAATCTCAACTTGAACTGGAATTGTTGAGACCTTTTCTCTTCTCCCCTCAACTCAATCTCAAACTCAAAAGAATAAGATAGATGTAGTATGCTTTTCTCAAGATTATGAAACACAACCCAACAATTGCCAACCATGCAATATCTCATATAACAATGATACTTATATTCTTTTCACCAACAACTAGGGTTTCATCATCTCAAAGCAAGTAGCAAGACTTACTAACATAAACCCTATTGCAAAAATGCTTCCTCTTCCTCAACCAGAATTATGCATTCACCCAAAAATTCAACAATAACTTTAATGCATAAACAATCTTCAATATCCAGAAAATAAGATTCACACCAAAGAATACCTAGTAGACAACCTTTTCACTCCAAACTCAATTTCAGAAAATATACCATAAACAACATACATGGAAGATGTTGCCCATACCTTTACTTTGATGAAGAAGGAGAACTCAAAATCTGTCACAACACTAACTCTCAATTTGCCACTAATTAGAGTTAGCAACTATACAATAATACACAATAATAAAGATCCAAAATAACACCTTATTTCTCCAACTTAGTAAAAACCACCAAAGTACAATATATATACAAAGTAAAACCTCTTTACACCTTATTACTCCATATAAACATTAAACATCAATAAAACAATATCAAAACAAATATGATACCTTAACCTTATACCTCCCGCGCATTCACAGCCACTATCCTTTGCACACCGTGACCAAAAGAAAAATCCAACGAAGAGAATCGAACTCGGCACCTCTGCCTTCTAGCGCTTTCGCTTAAACGCCACCGTCGTTGGGTCACAAGTGCCCAACGAAATACTACAGTGCTGCCCTCTCTTTTATCTTCCTTTGACGCCAAGAATCTGGAAAACGTAAACGTCTTCCACAAACCACATGCAAACTGGTGAGCGTTGTCCAAGACGTAAGTCACTGAATGCTTGCATTAGTCATCTCACAACACAATCTAAAAAACGTAGTTCAGGAGCAATTGCCAATCCACTGCCGTCACACAAAAAGTAAGGATGCAGCCCAAGCTCAAATCCGAGTATGCCAAGCACGGTTTCAAAGACGTCAATCGGAGATTCGAAGACACAGAGCAAGCTCAACTCGAAGACACCAAGCGCTGTTCGAAAGGTAAGGAGCAAATGCAAATCGTAGACGCCAAGCGCAAATCGAACGAAATAAAGCAAGTGCAAATCGCAGATGCCAAGCGCAAATCAAAAAATATAGAGTAACCACAAATCGTAGATATCAATAATAATCGGAGGTGCTCACTTTAGAAAATCATCCCCACTTATATAGCCATTCTTCCTTAACTGTTTGACGTCGGCGCTCCTCCAACGATGGCAACATATCGGCGAAAGAATTCTTTTTTCTTCCGTCGCTTAAGGGTTGAAAGACCCTTTAATAATAATTAAAATAATTATTATTATTTTATTAATAATAAATTAAACTTGGACCTTTTGACAAAGGTTTGAGTTAATTTAATTATTAATAATAAACATGGACCTTTGCATTAAGTTAAGCTTGGTTTTAATAAAAACCCTTAATGAGTCCAAATGGTTTTAAGAAAAACCTTTAGCCTTGTCACCATGGTTTTAATAAAAACCCTTTAACATAAAGAAGCTTCTCAAGATATTCTTGACATCACACTCTTTTGATATCAACAAAAATGCCTTTTGACATCAATGACAACTTATACATTTGAGCAAAGGCAATGTACCCAAAGTGCCCAAAATTGCCAACAATCTCCCCCTTTGTCATTGATGGCAAACCTTTACTGAAAACACTTCTCAAGAGACAAAACTGAAACCAACTAAAACCAACCGTGCTAACAACTGAGAATCTTCCTTTGAAGTTTTGCTCCCCCTGACTTGAAGCTTTCCTCTTCACTTTGAAGCTCTCCCCCTTACTCATATCTCTCCCCCTTTGTCATCAATGGCAAAGGGCCACCTTTTGGGGCTCGGGACTAAGAATTAGCCTCTTAGCTTAGTCCCTCCCCCACCTCCTGATGAGGTGATTAATTCTGGGGTGGGAGTACAACTCCCAATTTCTCCCTTAGATACTCAAACGTATCTCTTGGAAGAGGTTTGGTGAAGATATCTGCAATCTGCTCTTTAGTAGACACATACTCTACCTTGACCTGTTTCTCTTGCACTTTTTCCCTTAAAAAATGATACTTGATGGAAATATGCTTTGTCCTTGAGTGCATTACCGGATTTTTGGAAATACTTATGGCACTTGTATTATCACAAAGTATGGAGATGGGTTGTTCATGCTTGACTTTGAAATCCTCCAAGGTGGTTTTCATCCATAAAACTTGTGTACACCCAGCCACTGCTGCTATGTATTCAGCCTCTGTCGTAGATAAGGAAACTGAAGGTTGTTTCTTACTTAGCCAAGAAACCAAACTCTTTCCCAAAAAGAATGCTCCACCACTAGTGCTTTTCCTATCATCAATACCGCCTGCCCAATCTGCATCTGTATAAGCTGTGAGGGTGAAATCATCACCTTTGGGATACCAAAGCCCAAAGTCCATAGTGCCCTTCAGATATCTGAAAATCCTCTTAACTGCCATAACATGAGAATCTTTAGGAGCTGCCTGAAATCTTGCTACTAACCCAACTCGCTCGCATGATATCTGGTCTGGTAGCTGTAACATATAATAAACTACCAATCATTGATCTGTACAACCTCTGATCTGCTACTGGAGATTCATCATCTTTACTCATCTTGCATCCTGTAATCATTGGAGTACATACTGGTTTGTTGTCTATCATCCCAAATTTCTTCAACATTTCTTTGATATACTTTCCTTGAGAGAGAAATACACCATCTTTTGATTGAGAAATCTGAAGACCTAAAAAGAATGACAGCTCTCCAATCATAGACATCTCAAATTCCTTCTGCATGGTGTTAGCAAAATCTTTACACATCTGAGTATTATTTCCCCCAAAAATAATATCATCAACATAGACAACCATAATCAGCATATTATCACCTTCATCCTTAATATACAAATTGCTATCTGCCACACCTTTCCTGAAGCCTTGCTCATGAAGATACCTGTCAAGTCTTGAGTACCAAGCCCTAGGTGCTTGCTTTAACCCATACAAGGCCTTTTTCAGTTTACACACATAGTCTGACTGTTTCGAGAGAGACACTCCTTCTGGCTGTTCTATGTAGACTTCTTCTTCCAACACCCCATTTAGAAAAGCTGACTTTACATCCATTTGATACACTTTGAAATATTTGAAGCTTGAAAGGGCCAAAAACATTCTGATAGCTTCAAGACGAGCAACAGGAGCAAACGTCTCTTCGAAATCAACACCTTCTACTTGAGCATAACCTTTGCAAACTAGCCTAGCTTTGTTTCTGACAATCTTTCCATCCTCATTGAGTTTATTTCTGAATATCCATTTAGTGCCAATGACATTCTTGTCCTTAGGTCTTGGAACCAATTCCCAAGTTTCACTTTTCTCTATTTGATTTAGCTCTTCATCCATTGCTTTTACCCAAAACTTATCTGCACATGCTTCACTGAAATCTTTTGGCTCAATTTGAGATAATAATGAAACATTTGTAGAATCATGTGAGGGAATGACTCTTCTTCTTGTTTGCCTCCTATTTGGATCACCAATGATCAAATCTTTGGGATGATGTTTCTGAACATATCGTGAAGGAGTTTTGGGAAGCAGTTGTTGTCTTTCCTCTTCTTCATCTGAAACCTCTCTGAATTCTTCTTGACAAATTTCATCACTGAGTTCCTGGATTGGTTCTCTTATCCCTGTCTTTTCATCAACAGTTACATTTATGCTCTCTACAACTGTATGAGTTCTTTTGTTGAAGCATCTGTAGGCCTTGCTTCTGTTGGAATACCCAAGAAAGATTCCCTCATCACATCTAGGATCAAACTTACCCAAATTCTGATCTTCCCTTCTGATGAAGCACTTACTCCCAAACACTTTGAAGTATTTTACTGTAGCTGGTCTTCCTTTCCACAACTCATAAGGAGTTTTATGATGATTGACTCTAAGTTGGGCCCTGGTGATAATGTAGACCGCTGTACTGACTGCCTCTTTCCAAAAACCATCTGAAAGTTTTGACTCATTCAACATAGCTCTAGCCATATTTTCAATAGTTCTGTTTTTCCTTTCAACTACTCCATTTTGTTGAGGAGTTCTTGCTGCTGAATATTCTCTTTTGATTCCTTGCTGCTCACAGTATTCCACAAATTCATTTGAAGTGAACTCTCCTCCTCTATCTGATCTTAAACATTTGATTCTCTTATCAGTCTCATTTTCAACCATTTCTTTGAAAGCTTTAAATTTTTCAAAAGCTTCAGATTTTTCTTTGAGAAAAGTAACCCAAGTCATTCTAGAATAATCATCTATAAAAAGCATGAAGTAGCTTTCTCCCTGAATGCTCTAAGTTCTGGTAGGGCCACATAAATCAGTATGAATAAGATCCAAAGGTTTTGAAGAAGTATACCCTTTTGATTTGAAACTGGTTCTGGTCTGTTTTCCATGTTGACAAGGACCGCAAATGATGTTATGGGGCCTTTTTATTTTGGGCAAGTCTCTAACCGCTTCCTTGTTACTAATATTGACAAGATTATCAAAGCTCAAATGCCCCAATATTTTATGCCATAACCAACTCTCATCTTCTTGAGTTAGAAAACATTTTTCCTTTTTTATCTCACTTAGCATGTAAAGATTGTTTGGAGTCCTTGTAGCACTAGCAATGAGTTTTCCATTTTTTTCTTTACTTATCTCACATCTATCTGAAAAGAAAGATACTATGTGCCCTTGATCACAAAGTTGACTCACACTTAGAAGATTATGTCTTAGGCCTTCTACATAAAGCACATTTTCTATTTTGGATTTCCCATCCAAACTAAGAGTCCCTTTACCACAGATTTTAGCCGACCTGTTATCTCCAAAACTGACTGTTCCTCTGTTTGTTTCTTTTAAGACCAAAAACTTTTCTTTTTCACCAGTCATATGTTTTGAACAACCACTATCAAGATACCATTTTTCTACTTTGTCTAGAGCATGAAAAGCAGTTTGAGCTATCATTGACTTAGATTTGATCTCATTTTTCTTTTTAGTGAACTCAAGGCTAGATCTATCCAAACTGCACATCCTAGCAATATGCCCAAAATTATTGCACTTGTAACACATGACATCTTTATTCATAAGAGGTGCAAAAGAGTTACCATTTTCTTTACTATGTCTATTCATGGACTTATTGCAATGCATAGCTTTGTGACCAAATTTCTTGCAGGAAAAACAATAGCCATGGAAAGTATTATGTAACCTGTTTTGATGCCTTGGATGATTGTTCTTCTTGTGACCAATTGGAATCCACCGCTCTTCAGGAGGAAGATTGATCTTGCTCGAAGACCCTATTTCTTGAATGGTGATACCATCCTTCTTTTGCTTTTCACACGGAGTATTCTGTCTGAGAGCCAACTGATCCAACTTCACTCTAAGAGACATAACTTCTTCTTCTAGTTTCTTGCAATCATCTTCCTTTCCTTTGAGAACCTCTGTTAGAACCTGTTCAACCTTCTTCCCTTCTTCAGCTAGAATTTTGAAGTCTATAACACTTTGAACCAATTCTGATCTTGCTATCTTTTCTTCCTGATATTGATGCTTGAGAACAAAATTCTCTTCCCTGAATTTCTCAAGCTTTCTCAAAGCCAAGAAGAATTCACATTTGAGATCGAACTCAACCTCTTCATCTCTTTCTGAATCTATATGATCCTCTGATAGATCCTTCTCCAAGCTGTTAGGCTCTTTCTGGAGAGACCCGCTCTGATACCAATTGAAGAACATGGACTTATACTGAGAGGGGGGGTGAAAAGTATAAGACTTAACCATTTAATATTTTTAACTTTAGATAGCAATAGCATCAACACAACATTAATCAAGACAGAAAGCATCACACATTGGAAGCCCATTTTTAACGTGGTTCACCCGAAAGGCCCTGGGCTACGTCCACAAAACTTTTCTCTAAAAGTTATCTCAAAGTTCTTTGGGAAACCTTCCCAATTACAATGTTTATGAGCCTCGGCCCAAAGGAGACACCTTCCCCCAATCTAAATTTATGAGCCTCTGCTCAAAGGAGATACCTTCCCCTCTGCTCTGGAAATGATCCCTCAGAAGATCAACTGCCTCTACCTCTTGCCAACACGTGGAACTCCTTTCCACCGAAGACCTCCTATCCTCAATGCTTAGCCTAAGAGACCTCTGCCTTCTATGATCACGTCCACAGCAGCTCAGCTACCTATACCAAACACAGTCAGTCGGTCTAGTACAAGTCTTCCTCTCGTCTCGTCGATCTGTCCAACTCTTTGAACAAATCAATCCTCTACACACAAGCCTTCTCAAAGACTTGCCAAATCTGTCCTCAGGTTCTTCTCAAAGAACCAATGCACCTCTGTCCTCAAGTTCTCCGATAGAACTCTCAAAAACTCAGCTCACAAGTCCTCTCGCTAGGACCTCGTCCAAATCTGCTCACAAGTCCCCACTGGAACCTCGTCCAAAACCTCGAGCAAGCTCACCAAGAAAAACTTGCTTAGCATGAACCCACAAAGAGAATTGTTAGAGACCCAATGTGATTCATAAACCTCATAGAAGCATAAAGAGAATTGTTAGAGACTCAATATGTTCTATACTTAACTCCCAATCTCTCTTGAATTTAATATTTCTATACTTAACTCCCAATCTCAATCTCAACTCAATCTCAAACTCAAAAGAATAAGATAGATGTAGTATGCTTTTCTCAAGATTATGAAACACAACCCAACAATTGCCAACCATGCAATATCTCATATAACAATGATACTTATATTCTTTTCACCAACAACTAGGGTTTCATCATCTCAAAGCAAGTAGCAAGACTTACTAACATAAACCCTATTGTAAAAATGCTTCCTCTTCCTCAACCGGAATTATGCATTCACCCAAAAATTCAACAATAACTTTAATGCATAAACAATCTTCAATATCCAGAAAATAAGATTCACACCAAAGAATACCTAGTAGACAACCTTTTCACTCCAAACTCAATTTCAGAAAATATACCATAAACAACATACATGGAAGATGTTGCCCATACCTTTACTTTGATGAAGAAGGAGAACTCAAAATCTGTCACAACACTAACTCTCAATTTGCCACTAATTAGAGTTAGCAACTATACAATAATACACAATAATAAAGATCCAAAATAACACCTTATTTCTCCAACTTAGTAAAAACCACCAAAGTACAATATACATACAAAGTAAAACCTCTTTACACCTTATTACTCCATATAAACATTAAACATCAATAAAACAATATCAAAACAAATATGATACCTTAACCTTATACCTCCCGCGCATTCACAACCACTATCCTTTGCACACCGCGACCAAAAGAAAAATCCAACGAAGAGAATCGAACTCGGCACCTCTGCCTTCTAGCGCTTTCGCTTAAACGCCACCGCCGTTGGGTCACAAGTGCCCAATGAAATACTACAGTGCTGCCCTCTCTTTTATCTTCCTTTGATGCCAAGAATCTGGAAAACGTAAACGTCTTCCACAAACCACATGCAAACTGGTGAGCGTTGTCCAAGACGTAAGTCACTGAATGCTTGCATTAGTCATCTCACAACACAGTCTAAAAAATGTAGTTCAGGAGCAATTGCCAATCCACTGCCGTCACACAAAAAGTAAGGATGCAGCCCAAGCTCAAATCCGAGTATGCCAAGCACGGTTTCAAAGACGTCAATCGGAGATTCGAAGACACAGAGCAAGCTCAACTCGAAGACACCAAGCGTTGTTCGAAAGGTAAGGAGCAAATGCAAATCGCAGATGCCAAGCGCAAATCAAACGAAATAGAGCAAGTGCAAATTGCAGACGCCAAGCGCAAATCAAAAAATACAGAGTAACCACAAATCGTAGATATCAATAATAATCGGAGGTGCTCACTTTAGAAAATCATCCCCACTTATATAGCCATTCTTCCTTAACTGTTTGACGTCGGCGCTCCTCCAACGATGGCAACATATCGGCGAAAGAATTCTTTTTTCTTCCGTCGCTTAAGGGTTGAAAGACCCTTTAATAATAATTAAAATAATTATTATTATTTTATTAATAATAAATTAAACTTGGACCTTTTGACAAAGGTTTGAGTTAATTTAATTATTAATAATAAACATGGACCTTTGCATTAAGTTAAGCTTGGTTTTAATAAAAACCCTTAATGAGTCCAAATGGTTTTAAGAAAAACCTTTAGCCTTGTCACCATGGTTTTAATAAAAACCCTTTAACATAAAGAAGCTTCTCAAGATATTCTTGACATCACACTCTTTTGATATCAACAAAAATGCCTTTTGACATCAATGACAACTTATACATTTGAGCAAAGGCAATGTACCCAAAATGCCCAAAATTGCCAACATTGAGGCCTATAATGTTGTGAATTCATCAATAGATAATATAATCCTTTGCAAATTTTATCATTATAAACACAGGTAGCATAATATATTACACAGTTCAATGGATGCTAAACTATAGCATGATTATTTTAATAATATTCACAAAAATAAATACCACATGAGGCTTACTGAATTGGTTTCACTGATTTTGATTCATAATGCTGGTTGAGTCTAATTAGACCATTTTCGAATTAGAAAGAGATAATATATCTATGACCTCAAGGTAGCCATAGTTACAAGCAACCAAATAGCTTCCTCAAACATCGGGACACAGTCCCAAGCATATAGAATGATACGTACTATCAAAAACAAGGCTCTTAACTAAATATTTGATTAAATATGAGCATCTGGTAGACAAAGTCTCAGATTCTTCACAAAACATCAAACCAAAGTAAGAGTTTATACTTTTATGCCATAACCAACTCTCATCTTCTTGAGTTAGAAAACATTTTTCCTTTTTTATCTCACTTAGCATGTAAAGATTGTTTGGAGTCCTTGTAGCACTAGCAATGAGTTTTGCATTTTTTTCTTTACTTATCTCACATCTAACTGAAAAGAAAGATACTATGTGCCCTTGATCACAAAGTTGACTCACACTTAGAAGATTATGTCTTAGGCATTCTACATAAAGCACATTTTTTGTTTTGGATTTCCCATCCAAACTAAGAGTCCCTTTACCATAGATTTTAGTCGACTCGTTATCTACAAAACTGACTATTCCTCTGTTTGTTTCTTTTAAGACCAAAAACTTTTCTTTTTCACCAGTCATATGTTTTGAACAAACACTATCAAGATACCATTTTTCTACTTTGTCTAGAGCATGAAAAGCAGTTTGAGCTATCATTGACTTATATTTGATCTCATTTTTCTTTTTAGTGAACTCAAGGCTAGATCTATCCAAACTGCACATCCTAGCAATATGCCCAAAATTATTGCACTTGTAACACATGACATTTTTATTCATAAGAGGTGCAAAAGAGTTACCATTTTCTTTACTATGTCTATTCATGGACTTATTGCAATGCATAGCTTTGTGACAAAAATTCTTGCAGGAAAAACAATAGCCATGGAAAGTATTATGTAACCTATTTTGATTCCTTGGATGATTGTTCTTCTTGTGACCAACTGGAATCCACCGCTCTTCAGGAGGAAGATTGATCTTGCTTGAAGAATCCACCACTCTTCAGGAGGAAGAGGTTTGGTGAAGATATCTGCAATCTGCTCTTTAGTAGACACATACTCTACCTTGACCTGTTTCTCTTGCACTTTTTCCCTTAAAAAATGATACTTGATGGAAATATGCTTTGTCCTTGAGTGCATTACCGAATTTTTGGAAATACTTATGGCACTTGTATTATCACAAAGTATAGAGATGGGTTGTTCATGCTTGACTTTGAAATCCTCCAAGGTGGTTTTCATCCATAAAACCTATGTACACCCAGCCACTGCTGCTATGTATTCAACCTCTGTTGTAGATAAGGAAACTGAAGGTTGTTTCTTACTTAGCCAAGAAACCAAACTCTTTCCTAAAAAGAATGCTCTACCACTAGTGCTTTTCCTGTCATCAATACTGCTTGCCCAATCTACATATGTATAAACTTTTAGGGTGAAATCATCACCTTTGGGATACCAAAGCCCAAAGTCCATAGTGCCCTTCAGATATCTGAAAATCCTCTTAATTGCCAAAACATGAGAATCTTTAGGAGATGCCTAAAATCTTGCTACTAACCCAACTTCCTGCATGATATCTGGTCTGGTAGATGTAACATATAATAAACTACCAATCATTGATCTGTACAATCTCTGATCTGTTTCTAGAGATTCATCATCTTTACTCATCTTGCATCCTATAATCATTGGAGTACATACTGGTTTGCTGTCTATCATCCCAAATTTCTTCAACATTTCTTTGATATACTTTCCTTGAGAGAGAAATACACCATATTTTGATTGAGAAATCTGAAGACCTAAAAAGAATGACGACTCTCCAATCATAGACATCTCAAATTCCTTCTGCATAGTGTTAGCAAAATCTTTACACATCTGAGTATTATTTCCCCCAAAAATAATATCATCAACATAGACAACCATAATCAGCATATTAACACATTCATCCTTAATATACAAATTGCTATCTGCCACACCTTTCCTGAAGCCTTGCTCATGAAGATACCTGTTAAGTCTTGAGTACCAAGACCTAGGTGCATGCTTTAACCCATACAAGGCCTTTTTCAGTTTACACACATAGTCTGATTGTTCTGAGAGAGACACTTCTTCGGGTTGTTCTATGTAGACTTCTTCTTCCAACACCCCATTTAGAAAAGCTGACTTTACATCCATTTTATACACTTTGAAATATTTGAAGCTTGAAAGGGCCAAAAACATTTTGATAGCTTCAAGATGAGCAATAGGAGCAAACGTCTCTTTGAAATCAACACCTTCTACTTGAGCATAACCTTTGCAAACTAGCCTAGCTTTGTTTCTGACAATATTTCCATCCTCATTGAGTTTATTTCTAAATATCCATTTAGTGCCAATGACATTCTTGTCCTTAGGTCTTGGAACCAATTCCCAAGTTTCACTTTTCTCTATTTGATTTAGCTCTTCATCCATTGCTTTTACCCAAAACTTATCCGCACATGCTTCATCGAAATCTTTTGGCTCAATTTGAGATAATAATGAAACATTTGTAGAATCATGTGAGGGAATGACTCTTCTTCTTGTTTGCCTCCTATTTGGATCACCAATGATCAAATATTTGGGATGATGTTTCCGAACATATCGTAAAGGAGTTTTGGGAAGCAGTTGTTGTCTTTCCTCTTCTTCATATGAAACCTCTCTGAATTCTTCTTGACAAATTTCATCACTGAGTTCATGGATTGGTTCTCTTATCTCTGTATTTTCATCAACAGTTACATTTATGCCCTCTACAACTATATGAGTTCTTTTGTTGAAGCATCTCTAGGCCATGCTTCTGTTGGAATACCCAAGAAAGATTCCCTCATCACATCTAGGATCAAAATTACCCAAATTCTGATCTTCCCTTTTGATGAAGCACTTACTCCCAAACACTTTGAAGTATTTTACTATAGTTGGTCTTCCTTTCCACAACTCATAAGGAGTTTTATGATGATTGACTCTAAGTTGGGCCCTGGTGATAATGTAGACCGCTGTACTAACTGCCTCTTTCCAAAAACCATCTAAAATTTTTGACTCATTCAACATAGCTCTAGCCATATTTTTAATAGTTCTATTTTTCCTTTCAACTACTCCATTTTTTTGAGGAGTTCTTGTTGTTGAATATTCTCTTTTGATTCCTTGCTACATACAGTATTCCACAAATTCATTTGAAGTGAACTCTCCTCCTCTATCTGATCTTAAACATTTTATTCTCTTATCAGTCTCATTTTTAACCATTTCTTTGAAAGCTTTAAATTTTTCAAAAGCTTCAGATTTTTCTTTGAGAAAAGTAACCCAAGTCATTCTAGAATAATCATCTATAAAAAGCATGAAGTAGCTTTCTCCTTGAATTCTCTGAGTTCTGGTAGGGCCACATAAATCAGTATGAATAAGATCCAAAGGTTTTGAAGAAGTATACCCTTTTGATTTGAAACTGGTTCTGGTCTATTTTCCATGTTGACAAGGACCGCAAATGATGTTATGCGGCCTTTTTATTTTGGGCAAGTCTCTAACCGCTTCCTTGTTACTAATATTGACAAGATTATCAAAGCTCAAATGCCCCAATATTTTATGCCATAACCAACTCTCATCTTCTTGAGTTAGAAAACATTTTTCCTTTTTTATCTCACTTAGCATGTAAAGATTGTTTGGAGTCCTTGTAGCACTAGCAATGAGTTTTCCATTTTTTTCTTTACTTATATCACATCTATCTGAAAAGAAAGATACTATGTGCCCTTGATCACAAAGTTGAATCACACTTAGAAGATTATGTCTTAGGCCTTCTACATAAAGCACATTTTTTGTTTTGGATCTCCCATCCAAACTATGAGTCCCTTTACCACAAGTTTTAGCTGACATGTTATCTCCAAAACTGATTGTTCCTCTGTTTGTTTCTTTTAAGACCAAAAACTTTTCTTTTTCACCAGTCATATGTTTTGAACAACCACTATCAAGATACCATTTTTCTACTTTGTCTAGAGCATGAAAAGCAGTTTGAGCTATCATTGACTTAGATTTGATCTCATTTTTCTTTTTAGTGAACTCAAGGCTAGATCTATCTAAACTGCACATCCTAGCAATATGCCCAAAATTATTGCACTTGTAACACATGACATATTTATTCATAATAGGTGCAAAAGAGTTACCATTTTATATACTATGTCTATTCATGGACTTATTGCAATGCATAGCTTTGTGACCAAATTTCTTGCAGGAAAAACAATAGCCATGGAAAGTATTATGTAACCTATTTTGATGCCTTGGATGATTGTTCTTCTTGTGACCAACTGGAATCCACCACTCTTCAGGAGGAAGATTGATCTTGCTCAAAGACTCTATTTCTTGAATGGTGATACCATCCTTATTTTGCTTTTCACACGGAGTATTCTGTTTGAGAGCCAACTGATCCAACTTCACTCTAAGAGACATAACTTCTTCTAGTTTCTTGCAATCAGCTTCCTTTCCTTTGAGAACCTCTGTTAGAACCTGTTCAACCTTCCTCCCTTCTTCACCACACTTTGAACCAATTCTAATCTTGCTATCTTTTCTTCTTGATATTGATGCTTGAGAACATAATTCTCTTCCCTGAATTTCTCAAGCTTTCTCAAAGCCAAGAAGAATTCACATTTGATATCGAACTCAACCTCTTCATCTCTTTATGAATCTGTATGATCCTCTAATAGATCCTTATCCAAGCTATTAGGCTCTTTCTTGAGAGACCCGCTCTGATACCAATTGAAGAACATGGAATTATACTGAGAGGGGGGGTGAACAGTATAAGACTTAACCATTTAATATTTTTAACTTTAGATAGCAGTATCATCAAAACAACATTAATCAATACAGAAAGCATCACACATTGGAAGTCCATTTTTAACGTGGTTCACCCAGAAGGCCTGGGCTACGTCCACAAAATTTTTCTTTAAAAGTTATCTCAAAGTTCTTTGGGAAACCTTCCCAATTACAATGTTTATGAGCCTCGGCCCAAAGGAGACACCTTCCCCAATGTGAATTTATGATCCTCTTCTCAAAGGAGATACCTTCCCCTCTGCTCTGGAAATGATCCCTCAAAAGATCAACTGCCTCTACCTCTTGTCAGCATGTGGAACTCCTTTCCACCGAAGACCTCCTGTCCTCAATGCTTAGCCTAAGAGACCTTTGTCTTCTATGATCACATCCACAACAACTCAGCTACCTATACCAAACACAGTCAGTCGGTCTAGTATAAGTCTTCCTCTGTCTGTCAGATCTGTCCAAATCATTGAAAAAATTAATCCTCTACCCACAAGCCTTCTCAAAGACTTGCCAAATATGTCCTCAGGTTCTTCTCAAATAACCAATGCACCTCTGTCCTTAAGTTCTCTGATAGAACTCTCAAAAACTTAGCTCACAAGTCCTTTGCTAGGACCTATCCAAATCTGCTCACAAGTCCCCACTAGAACCTGTCCAAAACCTCAACAAGCTCACCAAGAAAAACTTGCTTAGCATGAACCCACAAAGAGAATTGTTAGAGACCCAATGTGATTCATAAACCTCATAGAAGCATAAATAGAATTGTTAGAGACTCAATATGTTCTATACTTAACTCCCAATCTCAATCTCAAATCTCATAGAAACATAAAGAGAATTGTTAGAGACCCAATATGTTCTATACTTAACTCCCAATCTCAATCTCAAATCTCATAGAAACATAAAGAGAATTGTTAGAGACCCAATATGTTCTATACTTAACTCCCAATCCCAATCTCAACTCAATCTCAAACTTAAAAGAATAAGATAGATATAGTATGCTTTTCTCAAGAATATGAAACACAACCCAACAATTGCCAACCATGCAATATCTCATATAACAATGATACTTATATTCTTTTCACCAACAACTAGGGTTTCATCATCTCAAAGCAAGTAGAAAGACTTACTAACATAAACCCTATTAAAAAATGCTTCCTCTTCCTCAACCAAAATTATGCATTCACCCAAAATTCAACAATAACTTTAATGCATAAACAATATTTAATATCCAGAAAATAAGATTCACACCAAAGAATACCTAGTAGACAACCTTTTCACTCCAAACTCAATTTCAGAAAATATACCATAAACAACATATATGGAAAAAGTTTCCCACACCTTTACTTTGATGAAGAAGGAGAACTCAAAATCTGTCACAATACTAACTCTCAATTTGCCACTAATTAGAGTTAGCAACTATACAATAATACACAATAATAAAGATCCAAAATAACACCTTATTTCTCCAACTTAGTAAAAACCATCAAAGTACAATATACATACAAATTAAAACCTCTTTACACCTTATTACTCCATATAAACATTAAACATCAATAAAACAATGTCAAAACAAATATGATACCTTAACCTTATACCTCACGCGCATTCACAGCCACTATCCTTTGCACACCACAACCAAAAGAAAAAATCCAATGAAGAGAATCAAACTCGGAACCCCTGCTTTCTAGTGCTTTCACTTAAATGCCATCGTTGTTGGGTCACAAGTGCCCAACGAAATACTACAGTTCTGCCCTCTCTTTTATCTTCCTTTGATGCCAAGAATCTAGAAAACGTAAATGTATTCCACAAACCACATGCAAAATGGTGAGCGCTGTCCAAGATGTAAGTCACTGAATGCTTGCATTAGTCATCTCATAGAACAATCTAAAAAATGCAGTTCAGGAGCAATTGCCAATCTACTGCCGTCACACAAAAAGTAAGGATGTAGCCCAAGCTCAAATTTGTGTATGCCAAGAACGGTTTCAAAGACGTCAATCAGAGATTCGAAGACAAAGCAAGCTCAACTCGAAGGCACCAAGTGCTGTTCGAAAGGTAAGGAGCAAATGCAAATCGCAGACGCCAAGCACAAATCGAACGAAATAGAGCAAGTGCAAATTGGAGACGCCAAGTGCAAATCAAAAAAATACAGAGTAACCACAAATCGCAGATATCAATAATAATCGGAGATGCTCACTTTAGAAAATCATCCCCACTTATATAGCCATTCTTCCTTAACTGTTTGACGTTGGCGCTCCTCCAACGATGGCAACATATCAACGAAAGAATTCTTTTTTCTTTCGTCACTTAAGGGTTGAAAGACCCTTTAATAATAATTAAAATAATTATTATTATTTTATTAATAATAAATTTAACTTGGACCTTTTGACAAAGGTTTGAGTTAATTTAATTATTAATAATAAACATGGACCTTTGCATTAAGTTAAGCTTGGTTTTAATAAAAACCCTTAATGAGTCCAAATGGTTTTAAGAAAAACCTTTAGCCTTGTCACCATGGTTTTAATAAAAACCCTTTAACATAAAGAAGATTCTCAAGATATTCTTGACATCACACTCTTTTGATATCAACAAAAATGCCTTTTGACATCAATGAAAACTTATACATTTGAGCAAAGGCAATGTACCCAAAATTCCCAAAATTGCCAACATTGAGGCCTATAATGTTGTGAATTCATCAATAGATAATATAATCCTTTGCAAATTTTATCATTATAAACACAGGTAGCATAATATATTACACAGTTCAATGGATGCTAAACTATAGCATGATTATTTTAATAATATTCACAAAACTAAATACCACATGAGGCTTACCGAATTGGTTGCACTGATTTTGATTCATAGTGCTGGTTGAGTCTAATTAGACCATTTTCAAATTAGAAAGAGATAATCTATCTATGACCTCAAGGTAGCCATAGTTACAAGCAACCAAATAGCTTCCTCGAACATCGGGACACATTCCCAAGCATATAGAATGATACATACTATCAAAAACAAGGCTCTTAACTAAATATTTGATTAAATATGAGCATCTGATAGACAAAGTCTCGAATTCTTCACAAAACGTCAAACCAAAGGAAGAGTTTATACTATCATGCAGGTGACTTATAGGATAGTACAAAAATATTAGAAGGCTTAATAATGTAAGCCGGTCATGATATTACCACTGCATATTATGGACACGTGGTCACAAAGGCTTAATATTAAATTGATTCCATTATCAAATTGTAGACTAAATTTTATTATACCATAAATAAGAGCAACACAAGCTAACAGAAAGAATAGCTTTATATTTTCAAACAAACAAGTATTCAATAAAATCATAAATTCAACATAATAGAAGGTTCCAACCTGGGCCTTCCGCAGAATAAATCCTCCCTTGTATCCAAGCTCTTCTTCTTCTCTAGCCTTATTGCAACATAACATAGCATAGCACACCCTCTTTTTCTCAACCCCCAATGACAATTTATAGTTCTCTTTTTTCTTAGTCAAGAAATATGTTTCTAAATATTTAAATATTTTATTTATTATTATTTTTGCTTTCTTTCTTTCAAAAAATATGCTTTTATACATATATATATTTTATTATTTTTGATCTTCTTTTTATTATCGCATGAGCAGGCTTCCTTTATATATATATATATATATTTCAATGGAAAGGAAATCCATAGAGATAAGGGTAGAATCTTATCCATTGTCTCAACCTTCCCAAAGTTGCCATATGAAGGAAAAATTTATTACAAGGTAGTTCTTTTTTGCTTTTTAATCCAATTTAAAATTGAACAAGCTCATAAAAAGCAAACTACCTAATTTCCTTCTAAAATAAAGGTAATTAAATTAATTAAGCATATTTAAAAATTAAATCTCTACTCTAGAAGTTGCCCAATTTAGCATTAATTGACTTCATAAGGATACCAACCTAGGAGATAAGTCCCATTCCTATACGTAGAAAGGCTTGCCAAAATGGGTCATGACATAAGTGCCTCTAATCAAAGTTCATCCAATTCGTTTAATTTTTGAATTATGTATGTATATAACTACGAAAATTCAATACCAATTTCCAAATATGTGTGTAGTGTTAGTAATTCAATTTCAATGGGAAAAATAGGTTTCTTACCATAAACCAATTTGTGAGGTGTGAAAATCATGGTGGATTTCCATGTTGTGTTTCATGCCCAAATGACTTATGGTAATTTTTTTAACCAAGTTTTCCTATGTGAAGCTACTATTTTGGTTAAGATTCTTTCCAATTATTTATTGGTGATTTCAACCTAACCATTCACTTGAGGGTGATAAGGTGATGATTTTCTATGTTTAATCTCATATAGTTCAGTAAAATATTCTATGACTTTTGATGCAAATTGGAGTCCATAATATGTGGTAATAGATCATGGAGCTCCAAACATTTGAAAATATTGAGAATATAGGAATTCAATGACCTATTTATGGGTATGTTTAAAAGCACACACTTCAACCCATTTGGTTACATAATTAATACATACAAAGATATGTACCTTTCCTTGATATGGTGGATCAATGGGTCTAAAAAAATATAACCCCAAGTTTTTAAATGGTTCTAAAACCACTTGAGGTTGTAGAGGCATTTCATTTGTTAGTGTGGGTTTTCCCATTATTTGACATGAATCGCAATGTCATATGTAATTTTTTAAATCCTTATGAAGAGATGGCCAATAATATCCAATTTACAAAAAATATTCTAATAGTTATTTTAATTGAATAATTTCCTCTTGAAGGTTCATCATGACATGCATGGAGGACATCATACACTTCACATTTTATAATACATCAAAGTAATATAGAGTCATACCCACACTTGAATAGTAGACCATTGATCCACCTAAAGGATGAGATTTACTTTATTAATATTTCTTTTATTTTGAGGTAAATGAGAGGGAACTTTTCCTATTGCTAAATAATTAGTAGTATCAACAAACAAAGGTGATGTTACTGATATGGCAAACACTTTTTCATCAGGAAAAGTATCCTCTACCAATTCTTCTTATTTTGTGTTGTTTAGTCTTGATAATAAATATGCTACTACATTAGCCTTTATTGGTTTATTTACTATTGTGATATTAAAATCTTGCAATAGTAATAACCAACAAATTATTCTCACACTCACCAAATATTTTTTCATAAAGTAGTTAATATATAAATGATCTATCTGGATAAATACTTGATAACCAGTGATGTGGTGATAAAATTTATTGATAACATATACAACTGAATTCCTTTTCAGTGGTAGTATAGTTATTTTTTGCCCTTGTAATGTTCTTACCAATTTAGTAAATAGCATAATGCTCCCTCTTTTCCACTTATCCTAGTGCTGCTCCAATTGTAGTGTTGGATGCAATTGTTTGGATGTGAAATGGTAACTCCCTGTTTGGAACTCTTAACATAGGTGAGAGGTTAATTTTGAATTTAAATTATAAAAAGAATTTTTGTGCTTTTTGGTCCATTTAAATTCAAAATATTTTATTATCAATGTAGACATAGGGTTTGTAATTTTACTAAAATTTTGAATGAAATGTTGATAAAATCTAATATGTCCCAAAAGTCTCCTAACATCAGTTTGAGTCTATGGTGGAGGAAGGTTCTTAATGATATCTACCTTCTTAGGATCTACCTTGATTTCGTTAAATGAGATATGATGGCCAAGGAAAACTCCCTCTTCCATAATCATGAATCACTTGTTAGGATTTAGGGCCAAATGATAAGTTTCATAGTGGGTTAAAACCTTATCAAAATGTTCTAAGGTTATGTCAAAGGTTTCCCTACAAACTATGAAGTCATCCATGTAGATTTCTACACATTCAATAGTTAAATTTAAAAAATGGCTAGAATAGCTTGTTGGAAAGTTGATGGGGCATTACAAAGGCCAAAAGGTAAGAACCTGTAAGCAAAAATTCCCCATGGACAAGTGAATGTTGTTTTATCTTGGTCTTCAGGTCCAACCTATATTTGATTATATCCACTAAATCTATTGAGAAATTAAATTCTTTCTCGTGAATGTGTCTAACACTTGATCAATAGAAGGTAATGGAAAATAGTCCTTATGTGTCACTTTATTTAGTTTTCGGTAATCCACACACTCTCATTTTTTATTTTTATTTGAAATGATAACCAAGGGATAAACCTGTTGACTATTAGAAATTGGATAAGTGAATCTTACCTCTAAGAGCTTTTTAATTTTATCTTTCACAATATCTCACAAAGCAAGATTCAATCACCTTTGTGGTTGTCATATGGGTTTTACATATTCTATATATATTCTATGAGTACATACATTATGATTAATACCCATTATATTTTTGTATTCCCATGCAAAGGTATTCATATGTCAATTTGATATAGTAAGCAATGTTGCTTCTTGTTCATTTGTCAACTAGTTTTTGATGTTAAAAAATTTCCTTGGTTGTATCTCAACTTGTTTTGTTCTTAGATGAATAGAATTAACTCCTTTAGTTTTTCTTACTAAGGATTTAAGAGGATAATTATGTGGTATAAAAGAATGAAATATTCATATCTCCTTGTCAATTATAATTCTTTATGGAATCATATCTGATATGAGACAATGAAAGGATGACTGAATATGATGATGTCATCTTCAATCATCCAATTTGAAGGGACTATCTTGTAATAGAATGGGTGACATTTGTTCAAATGTTTATTCTTCATAATTCCATAATAAATGATGGATATTGATTATTTCATCTTCAAGTCCTGATTTATGGATTGTATTAACTAAATTGGTTTCATCTTCAAAAATACCTTTTTCATGTGAATCCAACTCTTCTATATGCTTTTTCACAATTACAATGGCTAGTGTTGAGATACTTTCTTTGTGTTATTCATCAGAATCAAGAAACCATAAGTGACATAAAAATTTTACTAAAGGTTTCATAGGAGGATATAAATAAATCTTCTTTGAATCAATCCCATTTGAAATTGTCATATCCCCTGATCTATAGTCAATGGAAGTAGCTATCGTAGCAAGCCAAGGCATTCCTAAGATTATTGGATAATCATTCATAGAATTACGAGGTTGTAATACCAATAAGTCAACAAGATATTACCATGAGGAAACCATCACATATATATTTTCTATGATTCCTTCTAGTTTGGAAATAGATCTATCGGCCATTTCTAATACAATTGATGCAGGATTCAAGTTTTTCAATTGTAATCTCTACATCATATATTTTGTCATAACATTGATGGTTGCCCCAATATAAACTAAAAAATTGGATATCTACATTTATCCTATGATTATTGTGACTATTGGAATCCCTGGATTACCATATTTCTATGAAATAATATTTCTAGAAAGAAGGTTAGCCAATTTTCCATCTACTTGTATGGTTTTGGAAAAGGAGTTCTACTTCATTCCTGGTTTTCTAAGGTAAAGGTCCTGAATGGTTTTATTGATTAATATGTTAGAGTATATTACATTATTTGGTACATGCCAATGTACCACCTTGGATACATTATTATACTAGGATTTTATCTTAGGTTAAGGTTTTAGTGGTTACTTCAGGTAGAAGTAATAAATGCACAGGTGTTAGAATGTACAATGATGTAAATGTGCATGGAGTCCACATGTACATGAGTCATAGGATAGGTAGTTTAATAGTCATATGCCAAGGGAAATATCTTCGTATATATATGTCTTTGAGGTAGTGGTAGAATGAGGGAGAGAGAGTGAGAGATATGGAAGTATTGAAGGACTGTAGTAGGTACAATGTAGATTTTCAATGAAAATTTAGAGTATTCAAGTCCATTAAATTAAATTGTAATATTTTTATAAGCATTATTTAATGGCATATTTCTAAGTTATTGCAGAATTTTATCTTATAGTTTTCTAGTATATTATAGTGCCATTATCATATAGTTATGTTAGCTTTCTTATTTTACATCGTGTGGTTGCATTTACTTTAATACATCATCAAAAGCTAACAGTGGTATTAGATCCATGGTATATCAATAGGAAATATAAATATCTAAAATATATATTGAGAGGAGATTAGAAATATCATTTTTTGAATTTTTAAAAATCATAGTTGGCTAGTCTTTCCACAAAGTTGCAAAAAAACTCATGAAAACTAGGAATCAACATTGATTTCACCAGATTGATAAATGAACTAGTGAATATTCAATAATATTTAAAGTTAAATATTTAGCATTTCTAGTTTCTAATACTTTGTTTCAAAAAAATGAGATTCAAAGAAAGTTGGGAAGCTTCATACATAGAGCTAGGAAGAATATCTTCTTAGAATCAATCTAGTACTTAGAAAAACCAATAGAAGATTGAATATTTTAGAGGCTTGAGGAAAAGATCTTGTTGTAGACTTACACATTGTAGAAGAGAGAAAAATACCATTTAAGCCTTATTGCAGATTAAAAAAATATAATATTCTAAAAAATATTTCAGGAGAATATTAGAGATTGGTGATCTCCATTAAATATTGAAGACCTATAGATTGCAGAAGGAGAAAACAACTCAAGAAATTGAAAAGACCCACAAGAGGTCCCATTAAAGAACTTCTAGTATTGGAATATTGAAGATAGAGAAGTACTAGTAAAATTCCTATTCCATTTTATGGAAGCAATAGATTATAGAGATCCAAGAAAAAATATCCCATTGCAAAACTTCATAGTTGGAGATTAAAGAGATCAAGGAAAGGTCTCATTGAAGTTTTGAAAATACTTGAGAAGCTACAAGTTTGAAAACCCTAGAGAAGAGGTCTCAAGGAAGGATTGAAAGGAGAAATAAGGAGAAGTCTAGGAAGGCCATTGAAGGAGTTTTCAAGGAGAACTCATTGGAGATATTCGCTAGCAAGGAGAAGTTCCTCATAGGACTTGGGATAATTTTCACCATCTAACAACAAGCCCAAAGGAGAATAATTTGGTAAGGATTTTGCCAAATTTTGGAGAAGAGTAGTAAATACCTCAATATAATCAGAATATCAAGAATAAGACCGCTAGATAGGCCAAGATTAAAGTCAAAATTTGATAAGGAGGTTGTTGGTTTCTACAAAAAAAGTTGGAGAATTTTAACTACAACTTGGAGGACTCTAATACCAGGTTGGGGAGATTTGAAGATAGTATTCTTCAGAAGAAATTAGTTATGTTAGAATCTAAAAGTTTTAGAGTTAAGAGTAGAATTTTAGGTAAAATTAATAGTTTCTAAGTTTTAGGTTTCAAGGGAGCATCCAAAAGGAGAGTTAAAACCATCAAACTACATTTTTAGGTAGGAATTTAGAGGGGTTTTTAAAGCTACAAATTGGTGATTTAAAGAACTATTTTGAACAACAAGAAAGAGCTACAAATCCATAAAATATATAGAAAAATTAAGGTGAATATAATCACCTAGATATTCATTATCTATGAAAGTCATCAAGGTAAGAAAATTTGGTGCAAAAGTTTCATTAGTTGAACATTAGTTATTTGGTTCATTATTAAGTTTCATTGAGCATTGTATTAGAGGTTAATGTTTTAATAGAGTGAGTTTCAAGTTTAAGTCTTCAAGGAAGTGTATAAGATAGTTTCTACAAATTTAAAACCGGCACATAAGAAATAGGAGTTAGATATATTTTCAAATAAATAAAATTATTAACATCATATCTTCTATTGAAAGCAAGAAGATGTTATACTAAGACATATATTGCATTTACTAGAGTACAAAGTTAATCCATACAAAAAGTTCATATTAGTTGCATGATTAAAAGAATAGATTCATTATTGCTAAATTAACCAAGCAAAGGAGATAGAGGAGAGAGTTGTCTAGTAAATAAGGCAACATTGAACTATCATAGGATAGATAAGAATCTACCTTTTCAAGAAGGAAGTAACCATTAAAAGGATAGTATAATATCTCAAAGTAAAGGTGCAAGTTAAGTTATTTTATCTTAATTATTGCAAATTTATTTGCATTACATAATACCACCAGTCTTATCATTTGCATTGCAAAAAAATGAGTACAAAAGATAGAGTACCTTAATACACTAAAACAACCAACATATTCTAGCTATCAAATGACTATGTCATCAATTTCATAGAGAAAACCCCAAAGTAAAGTAAGTGAACCAACTAAGGGCTCATAAGCATAGATTTCAAGGTGTATAAATATACCAAATCAAGTGTCATCAATCCATGAAAATAGTGTCTATAGCATTGCAAGAGTAGTAACCTACAACATTGAAGAACCTACATAAGATAACATAACATCCATTGGAAGATAACATAGAGCAAGAAGAATTGCAAAAAATGATAAAATAGTAAAAATTACAAGAGTAAGACATAAGAAGTAATGTAAAATATCAACGTGCAAGTAAAGAGTGTGTTACCCAAGCAAACTACAACAATAGCTTGGATGAAATTCCAGATAAGAGGACAATGTTGAAGCACTTTGGAGCCACCATTGTTATATTAGAACTACCAGATAAAATGGCAATGTTGAAGCACCTTATAATGACTATCATTGGGTTATAATTTTTAGCTAATAGAGAAAAATTGAAGCACCTTGGAAATACCATTGCTAGTTCCAAATTCGTGAGAAAGAAAGACCACTACTCGCTGGAGAAATAATGTTGGAGCAAGAAGCATTGAGGAAATAGAAGGTATTGGAAGCATAGTTACATGCAAAGGAAATACATTTCACTTGCCACCTCAAGCTAAGGAATATCATGCCACTTGGAACAACAAAATACAAGTGCAAAAATATCCTTATAACATCTATGCTATAATGCCTAAGTAGAAGAAGGTAACACCTAGGCATCAGATAATGCTCAGTTCAAGCATTGAAGGCATCATTTTACAATATCCAAAGGTTGAAGGTATCATAATAATTTTACAACATTCAAAGGTGGATGATAGCATTGAAGGCTCACCTAAACTGATGATTACAAAGAGTGTAACCTCCATTTTCTACCTGCATACCTGAGAAAAATTATGCACCATGTCTAGCATTCCAAGAAGGGACAAAGGATATTAAATAGCCTTGGTTGAGAAGAGCGTGCAGACTATAGCATGAATATTAAACACTGAGATATCAATCATTGAGTGATATAAAAGTGCATTTAAGGAGGAAAAGACAATTCTACGGTGCCCATGAGGAATAAATGCTCAATATTAAATACCACCACACACAACATCTAAAGTTTGGATAAAGGAGTCATAATAAAATCCAATAAACACATGTATTTCACATTGCAAGGAAGGTAAAATCTTACATGATTTAATATTTTATTTCTTTAAGTATAAGGATTTATAAGGTGCAATAATATAAGGTTGAATTTAATTATTATTGCATTGGAGAAATAAGCTCCGTTAATTAGAAAGCAAATCAAAACAAGGAGTTTATATCCTTAAATGATACTTCAAAAGTGCATTAGTTGAAATACAAATATCATAATATTTACAAACAATTAAATAGGAGATATAAGGCTTTCAACATTGTAAAATTGAAACACTAATTTGCAAATATTATTACTTTCTAAAATTTCAAATTAGGGAGATATAATGAATACTACATCAAACTTTAGTTTCTTGGAATTTATCAAATTGAACCATTGAGAATTGAAGGATTAAAGAAGCAAAACCATTAATTTCTTAGAAGTTGGAAATTGCATTTTGCATTAGTCTCTTATACTAATATTGAGACATTAATCCAACTAAAAGTTCTTGAAGTAAAATAACCTTATCAAAAATTGAGGGTACATAATCAAGTTATATTTAGCTTTCTACTTACTAATTAATAGGGATAAATAAGGAAATACATTGAAGTTGAATATTAGGGAGACAAAAGGGATTCAACTCAAACTAAGAAATATAAGCATACAATCAAGTTAATAGTACATTCAAACACTTTCCTGATAGAAGGCATTTTACAAATAATTGTAAAATTGAAAATGTCTTAGCAAGGTTGATCACATACTTAAAACTAGGGAGTCACAAGGTAGACTACTTCAAAGGTTTTAAAAGAATTATATTTATTGATCATACACTATAAATAAAATAGATAAACTAGAAATAAGAACATATCATCACTACAAAATGATTCAATATAAAGATACATAGAATATACCATATAAAATATGCAGAATTACTTCTAGTACAAACAATTCTACAAGTCAAATTGAAAAGAACATTTGGTATATTGATTCTAGTGCTAGTTATAACATGATAGGAAATCTACAATGGTTTGATTGTCTTGAAATCACTAGTGTTTATAGATTTAAAATTTTAGATGTAAAAACCTATCTTATACATGGATATGGGTGTGTAACACTTAGTAAATCATTTCTAAATTTTTTTTTGCATAATGTGATGTATGTTCCTAGATTGACATTTAATCTTATTTCAGTAACCAAGCTAGTGGAGAGAAAAAGGATGATTAATTTTATATACTTAAATGGAGTCAATATGTGTATCATCATAAATAGAAATGAGATAGAAGATACTATATCAATCCACAAAAATATATACACTCTAGACTCAATTGAGACTAATCAAGATATTGTTGTATTTCAAGACAACACTAATGCATTTTTTAATGAACAGATTGCAAAAAATGAATAACCTATATATCATAAGAGTAGATGAAGGAATATAATATTAAAAATCAAAAGGATAAGACGTAAAAAAACTATGGACTACTTAGCTATCTATAAACTAAAGAAAAAGAAGAAGAAGAACCAGATCCAAAAAAATAATATTTGAAATATGAAGATCCATATTGAAGACTAAAGTCTTCAATACCCAAATAATGTAAAACATGGGGGTGTTAGAGTATGTTAAATTATTTGGCACATGCCAATGTACCACCTTGGGTACATTATTAGACTAGTATTTTATCTTAGGTTAAGGTTTTATTTGGTACTTCAAATAGAAGCAATAAATGCACAAGTGTTAGAATGTGCAATGATGTAAATATGCATGTATTCCACATGTATATAAGTCATAGGATAGGTAGTTGAAGATTCATGGGCCAAGGGACATATATTCTTGTATATATGTCTTTGAGTTAGTAGTAGAATGAGTGAGATAGAGTGATAAGGATGGAAATACTAAAGGATGTAGTAGGTACAATTTAGATCTTCATTGAAATGTTGGAGTGTTCAAGTACTCCATTATATTGCATTGTAATATTTTTGTACGCTTGATTTAATGGCATATTTATGAGTTATTGCAAAAAAAATTCTTGTATTTTTCCTACATATTATAGTGCCATTATCATATATTTATCTTAGCTTGCTTATTTTACATCTTGTGGTTGTATTTTCTTTAATATACATCATCAAAAGCTAAGATAATGGTACATCCTTAATTTCTTTTAATAAAGGAAGTGAAATGGTTAAGTTTTTTAGTTCCTTTACTATATCTATTTTAAAGTTGATTTCATATTTTTTGAACCATTTATGGTATGGTATATTTTATTATGAAGAAGGTAATATTTTATGAGGAATGTTTTCTTATTTTTCTTCTCCTTTATCCAAAGTTGATATATGTGGTTCTAGGATAAAGGGTTCTTATTTTCTTCATTGATTTTCACTTCTTCAATGATAGGTGGAGTAGGCTCAAGAAGTGTCTTTCCTGAGTGTAATTGGATATTAATATAGTTGATTACATTTATCATGACAGTCTCATAAGATTTGGCCACATAGATAGGGGTTGCCTATCTAGTATTATTTTTATTGGCCATAGGTTGGGCAAAAAGTGGAGGTTGTTTCACTTGTTGTTGTTGTTGTTGTTGTTGTCATCCTTGAGAAAAATTCTGAGTAGTACTAGGTAATATATTTTGCATTTAACTTTGGTATATTTTTTGTCCCAAATATGGTTGGTACTACTATCTATAATTTTATCCATGAGATGGTGCTTGCATCCATGGTGGATTTTTTTGGTTCCATTGTGGATTTGTCCACCCATATTATGACCATTCTTGAGAGGATGCCCATGGAGGTTGATTCCAATATTGTTGTGGTGGTTTTGAATAACCCTATGGCATGGACTGATAATTTTACCCCTAATTTATGGTAAAACATGGGGTATTTTGATATTGTGAAAACTTTCCCCCTTGTATGCCCAAAAAAATTGAGTTCTTCTATTTGTGTTTTCAAGATATTTTTGAGTCTTGTAATTAAATGACATTGGTCAGTGATATATCCTTTTGAACAAATGCTACAAACAGTAGATATGGAGGTTTTTTTAAAGGATAGTCTTGAAGAGCATGCTTGTTTTGGCATCTCAAATAATAAATAGCTAAGGGTTTTGAAGATTTCCATTTTGCATTCATTTACCCTAGTGTAGTATTGAGATGCACAAAGATGCCAGTTTTCAAAAAAGAAAATTCTTCCATTAGCTCTTTCAAATCATTGCCATTAGTACTCTACTTTCATCTTCTTTATCTTGTGTAAGAGCAAATTATACATAATTCCAAATTCTCATCAATGTCAAGGGAACTCACATCTCCCTTGCCCAATAAATCTAACACTTATCTGGAATCATATTGTATACATCTTACTAATATGGTCTTACATATTTTTAATTCAACAAGCCCACATCTCTTTTGCATAAAAGCAAACCTATCCAAGTAATCCTTCAAATTTTCATCTTATTTTTCTTTGATTATGAATAATTAATCCTTCCTATTTTCACCCAACATTATTCTTGGTGTTTGTCCAAGAATACTTGCTCTATTTCTTTATGTGTTTAGATTTATTCGAGTGCTAAACTCATAAACTAAAGTAAAGTTGAGTCCTTGAGTGTCGAAGAAAATACCTTAAGTTTTTTGTTATCATTTGTATAATCGTATGTTTGGCATAGAACCTTAAATTAAAAAAATTGACCAGGATATTTGGATGTGACTCCCCTAAAGGTTGGTGTTTGACATTTTGAGCAATTGATTGTCATTGATGTCAAAGGATTGATGTCATCAGGTGATTTTTCTAGAAGGCAAGAAAGTGGATCAAAGGAAATTTAAAAGTTTTAAAGTATTTAATAGTTAAATTATTTAAATTAAAAATTTAAATAATTTAAATACTTTAAATAAGCCTTTATAAAGTTCTCAAGAAGATATTTTATTTCAAAGAACCCATGTTTACAAAGTGGATATTCCCGACAAAAATGGCATTGACATCACTCATGAAGAAGTGTTGACGGGTACCAAATTTATTTACGGATCGTTGACGTCTTATAATTTACATAAGACAAATCTTATATAAAAGAGAATAATAACTTAAGGGGATAATAGTTGTTTTTGATATATCTGACTTTCGAGTGTTCGAGGAAATTTTGATGACAATAGCATCTTGAGGTTAAAGTCAATTGGACGATATCAAGTGAAGTAAAAAAAAAATATACCTAAGCGACAAATTTGGAAGGTATGAGTGAAATGTGAAGTATTCATATGACCATCACTGTGAGTGTAGAATATGTTGGCTTTGGCTAATAGGAGATAGAAGTACAAAATAATTTTAACCTGATTGGTCAATCTCGAGCAAAGTGAAAGAGAGTCAGATGTCAAATGAGCAATTGTATTCATGGAATACGAGTAATCTAGATAAACACCATTCACAGAACTAGGCACCAAAATTTTATCAGAAGGGATTTGTGTAGTAGCAAGAGCAGTGCGAATGATGGTGAGTTCAAGAGTGAGCCAAAACCTATTTCAGCAATATTAAAGGTAGGCATCATCAATTTTACCATCATAATAGAGAGGAAGGCATAAATTGGATTCATTGGCGATTGAAGAGAACCTTTTCATATCGTGCATGCATACAATGGGTTTGAAGTGTCTTTCATAGGAAATAGATTAAGGGTTTAGGTGCACAATTTGAGGTTTATCTACCCATCAAGGACGTCACAGCGATCGAGCAATGCATTGGGAGCAATGCTAGGTATCGCAAGAGACAAGGTCAAACACGCTACAGTCAAATACAAAGATACATATTTCATTCTATAAAACAAAAGGGAGTTATAAAGGTTGAGTAGTAATGTTTAATTAAATGAAAGGGAGTCATAAGTTTTGAGAAGTTTTATTGTATGAAGTTGTTTTTATACTGGAGGTATAAGGATCTGTAGGTTGTGGTGTTTGGTATTGGTAGATATAAGATGAAAAGAAACTTTGCATCATAGTAAGAAGCTAATAAAATTAAAATATTATTTTGATGTATGGTGAATGTTACCTTTGAAAGAAAATGAGTGATAAGGTGTATTTGGATATTATTGTTTGTATCAAAAGGTTATTTTTAAGAAGTTTTTGTATGATAACTCTTGTCATCTAACTTCTTGAGTTTGGAATAGAAGTGGTTGTGATTGTGGCAAATTAAGTGGAAAAATCATAAGGCATCAAAAATGTATGGGAAATATTCTTCATTGACTTATTTGGGTGATGTATTTCTAAAAATATCTTTGGAGAGAAAAGGATTGATTGTGGTTTCCTTTTTTGAGAGTTGTTGGTTAATGCTTCAAGGTTTTCTAGATTGAGAGTTGTGATTAAAAATTGTTTATAAGCATTATTGTTGAAGCCCATTAGTTGCACAAAGAACTTTAACTTGAGTTAGAAAAGGACATGAGTATCATTGTTAGGTGAGAATTTTTGTTGAGCATTGTTGGAAACATTTTGAGTTGGTTGATACATGCTTGGACTAGGGTTTGTGAGAAAGGATTGATCCTTGAGGTGATTGATTGAGTAGATTTGATTGAGACTGGTCAAGTGAATGTGTGAAGTGGTTTTTCAAGTTCCATGAAACAAACTATTATATATTCTGATTGAGTTGAGATTGAGCTTTGAGAATAGAACATATTGAGTCTCTAATAATTCTCTTTATGCTTCTATGATATTGATTTGAGTTGAGATTGGGATTTGAAGTATAGAATATATTGAGTCTCTAAAAATTATCTTTATGCTTCTATGAGATTGATTTGAGTTGAGATTAGGATTTGAGTATAGAATATGTTGAGTCTCTAACAATTCTCTTTATGCTTCTATGAGATTGATTTGAGTTGAGATTGGAATTTGAGTATAAAACATATTGAGTCTCTAACAATTCTCATTATGTTTCTATGAGATTGAGTTGAGATATTGATTAAGCATTGAGTATAGAAAATATTGAGTCTCTAATAATTTTCTTTATGATTCTATGTGATTGAGAAAATTTTGTGTGGACTTGTTAAGCAGATTTGAGACAAGTCTTTGAGAAGGCTTGTGGACTGATTTTGTGTAAGATTTTGTGGAAGCTTGCAATGCATATTTGAGCAAGTCCTAGAGAGGACTTATTGAGAATATTTTGGCATGTTCTGAGTGGACTTGTTGAACAGATTTGGACAAGTTATGGGTGAATCTGTTGAGCATATTTGGACAGGTTCTTAGTGGACCTGTTGAGTAGATTTGGACAGGTTCTGTATGGACCTGTTGAGTAGATTTAAGTAGGTTCTAAATGGACCTTTTGAGCATATTTGAGCAGGTTTTGAGTGAACCTATTGAGAATATTTTATAAGGTTCTAAGTGAACCTATTGATAGATATTTGGAGGTGAAATAGTATAGAGTAAAAAGTCTCAATGGATAGAGATCCAGTAGCCAAGACAATTGAAGACAAATCTTCTGAGTGAGGAGTCTTCAAGTGGAGAGAGATCCACCAATCAGTACAATAGAGAGATAGAGTCTTCTAGAAGATCACTAGCTAGAGTAGAAGGGGAAAGAGTTATCCTGTGGAATAGATCCATGAACTTGAGATTAGGGGATCAACATCTCCTTTGGACAAATATCCATAAATATTGTAATTGGGAAGAATTCCCAAATAAATTTATTGAGAATGTTTTAGTAAAATATTTTCTTCATGGAGTAGCCCACATTGGGTGAACCATGTTAAAATTGGTGTCTCTATTATGTGTGATGATTTATGCATTGCTCTGGTTATTACTATTGATATTACCATTTATTATATTGATTAATAGTATTTCAAAAAGAAAAGTAAAAAGTGGTCTTATATTGTTCACCCCCCTTCTCAGTATAAGCTTATGTTCTTCAATTGGTATTAGAGTCGGTTCCTTCGAAAGAAGTTTAACAACTTGAAGGAAGATCCTACAAGAACACAAATTGAAAAGAAAGGCAAGAGTAGAAGCATGAGACACAAGAATAAAAGAACATCCATACTCATGAAATAAAATAAATATGAGTTTAATATTGTTGTGTTGGGAGGACACATGTAAATAGATTCAAGAGATAAATCAAGTAATGGAGAAATATCCAAACTGATAAAGTTCTGTACCATATGTGGGAACACAAGTCACCATGTAGCTTATTGTCCATAAGAATATTTTTTTTGTGCTCAACTTGGCCATGATGCAAGATATTGTAATGGGTTTAGTAGTAGTAAATATAAAGACGATATTCTCAAAAATGAAATCCTAGAGATTGGTTTAAGAAAGTATAACAGGGATAATCAAAATGTGTATGAAGAAGAAACTCTACTTTCAGTAATAGAAGAAAAAGAAGATGCTTCAAAAAAGGAAAAAGGGAAAGCCACTCTTAAGGAGCTTATTGAATTGAAAAGACATAATTTAGAATTGAAGGCTCAAATACAAGAAGATGAGAAATGTAAGATAAAGCTTCTACAAGATATCTCTGCCTTTAGAGATAAGGTTGAAAAAGCAAGAAGAGTTGAAGAAGGTATGATTAAACAATCAAAGGTAAAAGAGATAGAATGTGAAAGACTTATTATTACTCTTGGAGAATTAAAAAGGGAGAACTCAGGATTAAGGGTTCAAGCTCAAGAATATGAGAAATAAAAAGCAAGGTTTCTATAGGAACTCACTAACTTCAAAATCAAGGTTGAATTTGATATTGGAAGCCAATTGCATCATCATGAATGAGTGAGCTGAGGTTTAGCGGGTGCGGTGGGAGTGAGGTTTTGAATTTTCTAGGTAGGAATCTCAGCCAAGGCAGTAGAGGTAGAGTAGGTATGGAAGGGATGGGTGGGAACCTTGAGAATGGATCAAGCGAGGATCCAGAGGAAGGTGGTTAGGCTACGATAAATTTGGAGGTAGGCATCACATAGGGGCCCGACCCTCCTCAAAAAGACCCCAACAAAAAATATACGAAGGACAATGTGGGGCCCAAGAAGTGGCTATCTTTTGTTGAGACTCTTAGAGGAAAAATAAAGGAGGTTCTCTCTCTTCCGCCCCTAGTTCTAGTAAATAATAAAATTTCGGCCTTGGCAAGTTCCATGATCCCTTTTCTTTCAATGGAAGAATTCTCCCTGGTAGCCAAGTTTTTGGGAGGTAGGCCAGACATGGAGACTATCAGGGCTTGGGCGACGAGTAAAAGGTGATCGGTAGGTAGCTTAGAGTTGGTAGCTCTAACTCGAGGGTTTTTAATTATTAGTATTAACAATATGGAGGATGCTAACTACATTTTAATAGGGCGTCCTTGGTTTTTGGGCAAAAGGAGCCTTTTTCTTAGATGATGGGGTGAATATTTCAACCCTATAAAGAAAAATATTAACATTACCCCTATTTGGGTTCATCTCTCGAGTCTACCTACCCAGTTCTTCAATGAATATTGGCTACAGGGCATAGCCATAACTATAGGGGACCTGATCTCCTTTGACCATGCGACATTGGCTAGGATAAGGATGACTCATGAATGAATCTACATAAATGCTAATTTGGATAATGAATTTCCAAGGTTTGTGGAGCTAGATTATGGAGAATACTATCAAAAATAGTTGGTATTTTACGAGAACCGATCGACATTCTATGTAGAATGTAAAAATCAAGGACATATATGCAATCAGTACCCTAACCTGGCAATGAATAGAGAAAAGAAGAAGCAGGGAATGCTAGATAGAGGAAATTTGAGGAGTTTTCCTGGTAGAGGCAATTTCAATCAAGAAAACTATGTCTACCAAAAAAAGAAAAGAGAGGGTGCAGGGTCCCAACAAGACAAAGGAAAACAATAGGTTGTTGGAAACCAAAATACTCAGGTAAGTTCCAATCCTATAGTTTCAAATAAATTTTTAATTCTATCCAATATGGGAGTAGGAGGATTATCGAAAGACATGGAATCCCAAAACCTTCAAGCTAACCTTTATGACTCTCTAGAATCCCCATCCAAGTGAAGAACCTCAAACCCTAATGCTGAAATTACTGTAAGCCCCATGGGCATCACAAAGCCAAACCCTAATGCCCAATATCTATAATTACCATCCAAGTTGAGATCCTTAAACCCCAATGCTAAAAATACTTCAAGCCCAATGGGCATCCCAAATCCAAACCCTAATGTTGAAGAACTTAGGAAGAAATTTGAGGCATTGGAAAATAAAAAATCTCATCTCCCTAACATCATAACTAGGAGCCATGTGAATCCTATTGAGGGGCCATCCCACAGACCAGGGGAATAAAAGAAAAAATGATAATATTTGGATGTGAAAGCACGAGGATACGAAAGCAAAAAGGAAAGCGAAGATGCGATGCAAACCGAACCAAACTTAACGCTAAATCCTAGGAATTTGAAAGTGCATGAAAAGAGGGAAAGCATGAGCGAATCAAAATGAAACAAATGCAAATAAAGAAGACAACCCTTTTTATTGATATGTTTCACAACTCGGTTACAATGCGCATCCTCCCCTTCCAAGGGCTAGGAGCGTTTAAGTATGCGTTCTTGTTACATCCATGGATGCCCTTCCTTCTTCCGCGTGCCCACATGTAAAATGGGTGGACCAAACGTCGCCGCCACTTGCGTTGATGAGTCTTGACTCCTTGCTGCTCCTCCGATGTCCAGACCCTACGTTCAAAGGAACAAGAAGTAGTCAGTAGCACCTGTGGATAAAATAGAGCATGCAATCCCCAAGCCTACGATAAGTGAATGAGAAAAATGAATTAAACTATGACTAAAATGAATCCAAATGCTCTAAAAATTTGATAGGGGCATCAAGACATCCCAAAGAAAATACTGCAAATGGAACAGTTAGGAAATTCCTCGCCGATTTGAATTCGCTCCGGGGCGGGACGAATTCACCTGCAACAAAACGCCGAAAAGGTACTGTCCCAAATGTCCTACCTAGGAAGCTCCAAAAGACCTGCAAACTTGGGGTTAGCTAATTGGGGGTATTTTGGGAAGACCCAGATGGTCAGATTTTCCCAATTTGACCTCCATCAATGGGAATTTGATGATGCTACCTATAGGTTAGTAGAAGCGAGCAAAGATAGAAACATGATCAAAATTGTTCAAAACGAGACGAAATTTAAATGACAACCTATCTAAGCATCATAGAATTGAATGCAAAAATGAAAGAAATAAAATCTACCACAGAATTCCCATCACTCCGAAGGGGGGCGATTAGGACTGTAGCAATGTGGGAGGGGGCGCCCATGGGGCAGGCCGCCCGCCGTTTGAGGCCTGATTTCGGCACCAATCCACTTGGGATGGGTCCAAAACCTCTTGTGGGGTATTGTCGGAAAATTTGGGTGGGATATTGTGGCCAAATGTCGGGTTTGGCTCCGGATTTGTACTTCCAATAACCACCCTATGACCTCTTCTCCAAAAGAGATCAAGGATGTGAAAGACACAACTCAAAAGGGTGTGGGTGTGAAAGTAAAATGACAACACTTCGTTGCTCCAAAATGCTCCTTCTCTCTATCTTTTGGGGTGAGGAAACTCACCAATTTATAGACCTGGAGGTCTCTTGAAATGGGCATGCAGAGGCACCACTTGGCAATCATGCCTTCCCATGGGGAAGGAGATTCCTCCCTGAATAGGGACTTCATGACTGCCCTTGTAATTGCCTCTAATGCTCGAAAATGCTCACCCATACTCCCATGCGATGAAGGAAGCGTTAAGTGGCGGATCTGAGCTGCCATTTGTCAAGATTTGACTTTTTTCCCATCAAACCTGCAATTCGCCCCACCCTGGAGCGAATCTAGAATTCGTCCCTGGGTGGGGCGAATCCTAGTTTGAATTCGTTCTAGGGTGGAACAGATATTGAGCAAAGTGCCTGAAGGTGCCAAATTGATCTCTGACCTTCCAAAACTACTGTGAGAGTGGTTAGGACCACTGTTTAACCTCTAGGGGCTGCCCTTGGGGCTTTGTGTGTCAATGCGATCAGTGTTTGCAGTCACATAATCGGATTGGTGCTATTTTGGTGTCTATAGATGCCCCTTTTTGGGATGCGCTGTGCATGGCGCAGCGTCGAGCAAAAATAGATAACCAAAGCACTAATGATTAGGGTTTCTCAGTAACCTAACCAACTTTTGATGCCCCAAGTATGGAAAGGGCATGCATTCTTGAATCCTTGCTTCGACGAGTGAAGGAACTTAATTCAAGTGTTAACCTTTTTCGGTGAGGTGTTACTTGATCTTGGACATTGATCAGTCATGAATAGGCAAAGGGCGCAACCTTTTGTCTGTGAGAACCTTGAGTTCATGATTCATGAAATGCCAAGTGATTTGATCAGCTTGTGATTATTGCTTGTTTACTGCCCCAAGCAGGAGCGTGATTGTCTTTGTCAATGATTCTTTGAATGCATGTCATTTTCCTTAATTGGGTGTGTACTTGTTGATTGGTGACTAAGTGTGACTACCCCCTCAAGCGATGAATCGATGAGGGAATGACCTTCATGAGAAAAGTGATGAGTCGCTTGACCCAAGATGACTTGTGTAAGGGTGCCTTCAGATGTTTTAGCGTTAAATGTGTGTAGCTTTCCGACATTTAGACCTATTTTTGGTGGGTGTTAACCCTTTTTGGTGACGCTTTTTGGAGCTAAAATTGTCAAAGATCCGTTCTCCCGTGGAGCGGTCCGGCTATGGTGGCCTTCTTAGGGAGTAGGATAGTGACAATTTGTGACCCCAACATCTATTTTGGATGCCAAGAATGTCAGGCACGAAGGCGCCTTCGTTCGGCAATGTTATTGCTATTTTTGATTGGATTTTGACCCATTTTGACGACGCCGTTTGGGGATGAAATTCTCGAAAATCCGTCCTCCCGTGGAGCGGTCCGGCTATGGTAGCCTTCTTAGGGAGGAGGATAGTGAGGATTTGTGACCCCGACATCCATTTTGCATGCCCGGGATGTCAAGTGCAAAAGCACTTTCATCGGGCAAGTTTATTAGCTGTTTTGGTGCATTTTTGTTCAATTTTTGTTGTTTTTGAAATTTTTGCCCTGAATTCATTTCGGGGTGGGACGAATACCAGCTTAGTATTCATCCCAGGGTGGGACGAGCGCTAACCAGAGTGCTCATCCCAGGGAGGAACGAATATAAGCTCAAAAAGCCTATTTAAAGGCCAAAACTAGGGTTTGGGCTCATTTGCATTCGAATTTTCTTGCGATTTGGAGCTCTGAGGAGGAGGAGGTTAATTCTACGAAGTGAAGCGCTACCAAATTTCTCTCGACATCATGAGTGCATAGACCGGATCGAGCGATGGAGCCGAAGCGAGACCAGTAAGTGCTCCTTAGCGTTATTGCTTTTGTTTGTTATATGTTTTAAAACTGCAAGTTATTTGTTTATTTTTCTTTGTTATGTTGTTTTCCAAAATTAAAATTGAAACCCTAAAACTGAGCTGAACACAAACCAAGACTTAGCTTAAAACTGAATGGAAAACGTAGTTTAAACCTAGGTTGAAATTTTATTTTTCTTTTTAAAATGGAATAAAAATTTACTTTTCGCTTTACACTAAAGTAAACCCTAGGAAACATTTTGATTTTTCTAAACTAAAACCCTAGGATAAACTGAATGCAAAACCCTAGTTTTTTTAGGTTGAACTTGTCAGTTTTAAAACGTAGGTGAAAACCCTAGGTTAAAAACTATTATTTTAATTTTGTTTTGTTTGTGCAGACTTTGTCAGTTTTAAACTTAGAATACAGAAACCCTAAGACTGACAACTGTAGTTAAGAAAAATGTTTTTGTGTTTTTATGTTGTTGTCAGTTTTAAACTTAGAGTACAGAAACCCTAAGACTGACAAACTGTATTTTAAAAAAAAATGTTTTTGTGTTGTTTTATGTTGTCAGTTTTAAACTTAGAGTACAAAACCCTAAGACTGACAAACTATTTTTGCTAAATTGTTTTTGTGTTTATTTTGTTTTGTCTGTCAGTTTTAATCTTAGAGTATAGAAACCCCAAGACTGACAAACTATTTTTGTCAACTTGTTTTTATGTTTTTATGTTGTGTTTTAAACTTAGAGTACAAAACCCTAAGACTGACAAACTATTTTTTTTTTTTGAATTTTTGTGAATTTTGTTGTTTTTGAGCTGTACATTTTTTATGTAGTGCTGTATATTCATGTTATTGTTGTACAATTTTTCATGATGTTAATGTTTTTGTGTTGTTTTCTATTGCAGGTTGTGAAGAGCCGGTATCGTGTGCCTACTACTTTTGTTGAAGCATGGGAGGCGCTAACTATGGCTGACTAGGAGTGGCTTGATGCCCTTGGGCTCAAGCAGGTGACTCAGCTGGAGCCTATGGTCGGGGATCGGGCCTATCTGATGGCCTTGATCAACCTGTGGGATCCCCGGACCAACACCTTCCATCTCCCAATAGGGGAGATGACAGTGACCTTGGAGGACGTCTATCAGATTCTTCGGATTCCAATAGATGGACTGCCGATCCGGATGATGTCACGAGATCAGCGGACAACAGTGTTGACACGCTGCTTCGGGAATGGGGAGGAGCTGGGTGTGGAGAGCCCAGTGGAGAGGGTAGAGGGTGACTGCCAGATTGGCAGGATTTTGGTCCGATGGTGGTTGGAGAAGGGGGTGTTGGGAGTGAGGCACGTAGTACTTATGGGCCTCATTTCCAACATGCTGCTACCTGACTCATCAGGTGCGAGGTTCTCATGGAACCTATTGGATGTGGTCTACTGGCTAGTGGAGTGCTCGATGGAGGCACCATTGATCATGAGGTGGGGACAGACGTTGCTGGCATAGCTCTATGGTGAGTTGTACGAGGTCCACTACCGAAGGTAGAAGGGGATTAGCTACAGCTATCTATTGTAGAGCTGGGCTTGGCAGCACATAGCGGTGGAGAGGCCAATAGGGTTACCGTGGATGACTCGGATGGAGATGGTGGATAAGGATATAGGCTACACGGTTCTATGGCGGTGGTCTGAGGAGCAAGGATAGAGTCGATGGTGGGCAGGTGTCATAGGGCACTATGTCGATGCCTTCGCTCGGCTTACTCTAGGGAGGTGTTCTGGCACCCCTATCGGACTGTCTACCCGGCAAAGGCTGGAGAGTGGCTCCATGGGTACGTAGGGAGCGGTGGCTGATTGGGCGGCATGGGACCGAGCAGGAGTTCTTCCCTTATAGTCGGGTGACACGATAGTTTGGGGTGCGCCAGGGGTTTCCTGGTGAGCCCATGGTCTATCGATGTCGGGGGGATGAGAGGACTTTAGACCAGCCGGTCATCATGCCATTAGGCGAGGATTCAGATGTAGTGATCGACGTCCTAGATGTGGATGATGTCGGGACTACCGTAGAGTATGACCAGTGGTGGGTACTACGGTGATGGCGGGGAGAGGGGCCACTGGGAGGCATGAAGTAGCAACAGGAGGGGAGGGTGCCGAGGCACCAGGAGATGATTGGGGAGCTCGTTGGAGGATGCAGACATGGTGGAGGTGGAGGATGCGGATGTGGATTTTGGGGTTTCGGATCAGCCGAAGAGGTAGGACATCACGGAGCAGTGGGAGCCAGAGCAGGCTGCTGTTCTAGAGATGCCAATGCCTCTGGCAGTTTTGGAGGACACGGAGTCCGGGTTATGCACTGAGAATGCATGATTGGAGGGGCTACTGTGGAGGCACGATGAGGAGTTGGAGGATGCACTGTGGGAGAGGGATCTCCTATGCATGCATCTAGCAGAGCAAGAAAATGCATGGGCTACATATCATCGGTAGGATGGGGACACTGATGTTGCATGGGAGAGGGATCTCCTATGGACGTAGCTGGTAGAGAGGGATAGGGCTTTGGCGCAATATGATGAGAACTTGGCTATGTATCGCCAGTGGGAGATGGACTTGGTGCGGTAGCGGTTGGAGCTAGAGGCAGAGATTAGCCACCTTGGTGGGTGGGTCCCTACGTTCAATGGAGGTGGATCATCGTGCCACTCGAGAGGGAGCGAGACTGAGCAATCAGCATCCTCTCGATGCAGGTGACTGGATGAGGGGGGGCGAGTAGGCGTGATGCGGGGGCTAGCAGTAGCCACCTTGAGGGGTCTCATAGGACCCACACCACGGGGGGTAGTTCCCGTCGCACCGATCCTACGTGATCATGGTGGCCGACGCCCTAGGCTTGGGGGTTTTTGAGCTTTTGGATTTTGTTGCGGGGTCACAGGACCGGTTCATTGTAGCCTACGGGCATTTTTGATGATATATACAGATGACTTTATTTTATTTATGCACGTGTGATGATTTGATTTTATGCATGATGAGTGATGAGTATGGATGTATGCATGTTAATTTATTTTGATGGATGCATATGTTATGATGAATGCAAATGTTTCTAAATTTTAGGATATGCAAATGTAATGGATGAATTGAATTTGTGTTGTTTGGCGAGGGCACCATAGACTGTTTAGAACTTTGTGGTTTTTTTTTTTTTTTTTTTTGATGGCAATGCGAGGATGAAAGATAGCACAGTTGGTTTAGAATGTAGCTAAGGTTTTCTGAGACTCAGACGGTTTTAACTAACTAGCCATGACTGTACTTTATCTTACAAGACTTTTGGACAAGGTATGAATCGGACTTGTCTTTGACCAAGTTATTTCACATCCCTGTGTGTGCAATTGAGTTCGTTTATGTGGTATTTGTCAGGATACCGCTAGTGCCAGATAGGCTATCAACCAAACTTGTATTGAGGATCACCTAATTAGCTCCACTAACTCCTTTGTTGTATTTAGTTAGATTAATCTACGGTGCTATCTAGGATACCATAAGCTAGCTCATCCACATGCAAACATTGATCTGTACACGAGTTAATGTGACAGATATATCGTCATGCGGGAGGTTTACCACCAGTGACCGATAGGCTATCCACCAAACCAGTATTGAGGTTTGCCTCATGACCTGTCGAAATGCTGAGAGTTCTAGGGATTCAAGTTCGACTCCCTTATTTTCTTCAATTGTATTGGGATACTTGCTCTTTTGTAGTGATAAAAATCACTGTTTATTTTTTTATTTTTCTTTTGAGCAAGGGATTTGAATTTTGAGTGATGAGAATCACTATTGTATGTGCCTTTTGATGTATGCACTTTGGTGGTGATGTCAAATTTTTGGAGTTTTGACTTTTTGCAAGATTTTATGATGTTTGCAACTTTTTGAGAACTTGGGATTCTTGGGGAATTGGGTAGGGAAGATGCTTGTCCTTTTGCCAACTCTCAGCATTCTTGGGGTCATTCGCACAGGGGGATGAGCAAGATAACCGTTTCGCTTATGGTGACCTGGATTGCTGTGCAGGTTTCATCTTTCATTCACACAACTTGGGAATTTTTATGTGTTTTAATTTGTGTTGGGATGCTACGTAACAAGGTGTGATCCAAGTAGAACTCTACCTTTGTAAAATCTATCTGACTTGGTACAGTACGTGGCTAGAAAGCAAATGATGACTGAAGGATGAAAACTCTTGATACATTAGAAGACCACTGACTCTGGTATGGTAAAAAGAAGTGAATGGCATTTATTTTTGATGGACTACTTATAGAATGGAGAAATGTGGAACAAGATGGATTGGCGGAGTAATTACAGTCTATGGTGCCTTTGACCTGTATGATCACAAATATGCAATGTATGGATGTGATGCTTAATGCAGCTACATATTTTTGTGTTTTTGATGGATTGATTTTTGTGAATATGAAGATGAGATGCGAAAAGAGCTCTTTATTGTTGTGATGAGTTGGAGTATGCCTAGAAATGAGATGCAAATTTTTGTTATTTTTGATGATTTTACTATTTTTGAATTTTCTTATTTTTGACCAAGCGATTGTGGGAATCCTTGGAGCTTTTTGGGATTGACCAAGCGGTAATGGGTACCTTTGGGGCATTTTGGGATTGACCAAGTGATTGTAGGAATCCTTGGAGCATTTTGGGATTGACCAAGCGATTGTAGGAATCCTTGGAGCATTTTGTTTGGGCTATGGCTCTTTTAGATATGGAATGGCCACAAATGACTGATGTTCAAGGGTTCTAGTTCCTTGATTCCATCAAGAGAGGCTAGCCGGTATGTTCCAGGTCCTATTTTACTATCAATTACATAGGGACCTAACCAATTTTCCATGAACTTGTCCCTTAGATGGGATGACAAACTAGAGTTCTGTTGGTTCTCTTTTAAGACCAAGTCACCAACCTAAAAATCCCTCAGGTGAACTTTCATGTTGTATGCTTTCTTAAGTCGCTCTTGATAGATACGTAAATGCTCGAGAGCATTAACGTGTCATTCATCAAGCAATGTAAGCTGGTCTAACCGGGCCTGCCGCACAGTGTCATCATCGATGAACTCTTGCATTGATATGCGCAGGGAAGGAATTTCCAACTCGAGAGGCATGACTGCCTCGGAGCCATACACGAGCAAAAATGGAGTTGCCCCAGTGGGCATCCGAATGCTAGTGCGATAAGCCCATAGGGCAAGTGGGATTTGAATGTGCCAATCCTTATGACTGTCTGTGACTATCTTTTTGAGGATGGCAACTAGCATTTTGTTTGACGCCTCTGCTTGCCCATTTGCCTATGGATAATAGGGTGTCAAAAAACTATGCTGAATTTTGTACTTTGTGGTCAAAGCACGCACGTCTTTGTTCTTGAATGACGTCCCATTATCCGAGATTATTTTGGATGGAATACCAAAATGACATATGATGTTATGTAAAATGAACTCCACAATGCGGGGTCCTGTCGTAGAGGTAAGCGAAATTGCTTCCACCCACTTGGTGAAATACTCTATGGCCATTATGATAAACGTGTGATGACTTGACGATGTAGGGGAGATCTTTTCGATTAGATCTAAACCCCACTACAAAAAATGCCAAGTCGATTGAATCATCTGCAAGGCCTAGGAAGGTACGTGCATCAAATTAGCATGATGTTGACACTTCACGCACTTCCTTACATATGCGCTACAATCTCGCTCTAAAGATGGCCAATAATAGCCCATGCGAAGAATGCACTTTGTGATAGCCATACCACTGAAGTGGCCACCACATGTACCATCGTGCGCTTGGGCGATCACCCAAGTGGACTCTTGTTGGTCCAAGCATCGAAGGAGGATCCCTTCATAGCTACGATGGTACAAAATGTCTCCTAACAAGACATGCTTTGCCGCTTTCTGCTTGAATGCTCATTTTGTGGCATGCATCAATCCAAGTGGGAGGTTACCTAACTTGAGGTAGTCCCTCATGGGTAAATACCAATCCTGCTGATCGAAAGCCTCGACGGTATGAACAACCAATCCCTCTTGAAGTTCATCCCTAGAAAACGTTGAGCGGGAGAGAACTTGTAAGAATAGCGTTGTGTTGCTATTAATGGGAGTAGGGGAGAACAAGGACCCCCAGTTGGCATGTTTCAGATGATCATGGATTCGAGAGAACCTATCCTGAGGTGGTTCAATCTGGATCATGTGGATTCCTGGCATCAAGTTAGAGCTTGCACGGTCCATCATGGATTGCGATAGTGTTTTGACTTGAATGGTTGTCATATCACCAGAAAGGTCTTGCGGGATTAGTGACCCCAAGGAGGCCATAGTGTCCGCAAAATGATTCGATGACCGAGGGAGTGCCTCGATGTCGTACCATTCAAGCTTCGCCAAGAATTTGTCCACAAGGGCTTTGTAGGCCTGTAGAACTGGGCATTTACATTGGAATACCCCTTTGACTTGGTTGACAATTAACAGCGAATCGCCAAAGATGTTCAATCATTTGATGTTCATGGTGATTGTTGTCTGAAGACCTATGAGCAAGGCTTCATATTCTGCATTATTGTTGGTGCACGAGAAGTCTAATTTAAAGGACAGAGGCATTGGAGCCCCTTGCGGTGTGAAGAATACAATTCCCGTGCCACCTCCTTGCTCACATTTAGAACCATCAAAAAATAGGGTTATGTCAGCCTGTGACTCAGGCTCATCAGAATCTGGCGATTCTGAGACATGGAAGACCCCATCATCGGGTAGTTCTATGACCAGAGGCTGATCGTCTTCGAGAGGAGCCTCTGCTAGTTGATCGGCTATGACCTATCCTTTGATGGATTTCTATCCAATAAACTCTATGTCAAATTCCATCAACAACATGATCCATTTCGCCATGCGGCTACTATGATAAGTATGACTCATCATGTACCGCAATGGATTCTCCTTAGACACAACATACGTAGTGTTGCTCAGCATGTAGTGGCATAGCTTTTTGGTAGCAAACACCACTGCCAAGCAGAGTTTCTCGACGTATGCATAGTTAAGTTCATAACTGACTAGGGTGCGGCTAAGATAGTAAGTAGCCTGTTCTTTGTGAAGTTCATTCTTCTAGGCTAGCATGGCGCCCAGTGCCACCTCAGTAGCTGAGATGTATAAGTAGAATGACACTCCTGGTCTAGGTGGTGCCAATACTGGCGGTGAAGCCAAGTATCATTTAATGTCATCAAAGGCTGATTGGCACTCGTCATCCCAGTGAAATGCTACCCCCTTGTGCAATAATTTGTTCATGGGTCGGCACTTGTCAGATAGCTGTGCTATGAAGCGCTTGATTGATGCGACCTTTCCTTGCAGGCTTCTGAGTTGCTTGATGGTAGTTGGGGGAAGCATTTCAAGGATTGCCTTGACTTTGTTTGGGTCCACCTCGATGCCTCACTTTGAGACTATGAAACCCAAGAGTTTTCTAGATGTGACACCAAATACGCACTTCTTGGGATTCAGTCTGACTTTATGTTCCATGAGGCGGTCGAGGATCTTGCTTAAGTCATCGAGATGATCTGGGCACAAAAGAGATTTGGCCAACAAATCATCCATGTAATCTTCCAAAGTTTTATGCATGTAATCATGGAAGATGTACGTCATGGCACGTTGGTAGGTGGCGCCAACATTTTTAAGGCCAAAAGGCATAACCTTATAACAAAATGTCCCCCAAGGCATTGTGAACACCATTTTTAGTTGGTCTTCGGGATTGATACGAATCTGATTGTATCCCGAGAAACCATCCATGAGGGATAGCATTTCATGGCCCATTGTAGCATCTACCAATGCGTCGATGCTCGACAAGGGGAAATCATCCTTAGGACTCGCTTTGTTTAGATCTCAAAAATTAGTGCATATGCGAATCCTCCCATCGAGCTTTTTGATGGCGCACCATGTTGGACAGCCATGGCGGATAATCCACATGCAGATGACAAACTGTGCATCCAACAACTTTTGCAATTCATCTTTGACCATCAAGGCCACTGTTGGGTGCATCTTGCATAGTTTTTGCTTAACTAGCTTGACTGTCGGATCAAGCGTTAGATTATGCATGACTAGCTATGGATCTAGCCCCGACATGTCTCTGTATGACCATGCAAAAACCTCCTTCTTCTCTTTGAGAAGGGTAATGTAGTCGGCTTGCTCTTCAGGGGATAAGCTTACCCCCAGCTTGATGATCTATGGATTCATTGGATCCAAGCCGATGTCTACGTCAGTCGTCTCCTCGACCGACATGTGGGATCCATCCTCCAACTGGTGTGGAGTCGGGATCAAATGGATATCATTTGCTGAGTTTAAATCTATGTTGGGAACCTCGGGTTCCTCTTCAGCATGGAAGATATCCTGAGTTGACCCTGGGGTAAAATGAAGCATTTTATCGAAAGGCCAATACTCTGATGGGGATGGAGGTGAATTGATGCGATCCCAGTCTATGGCATCTATGTCTAGATGCAATGACCATGCTGGATCAGCCAGATTGTGGATGGGGGCGGTTAAGTCAATGGAGATCATGTTGATGAAATGATTTTGGTCTCCATTACCATGGGTGTGGTGACTTAAACACTCTAGATGATTCCTGTGCTCTGGATCTGGCTCTGGAGGTATTGGCATGAATGGATCGGCCCTATGTGCTGATAGGAGGATAGGGTCTACCCTCGACACTGATATCACTCTAGGGTCTCGGGGTGGAAGGTGCTCTTCATATACCTAGAGCGGCGGATCCAACACTTGGTCCCACCCCGCTGGGTCTACGTACCACTCATGCCCTGGCACTATGCCCAGCTATTCAAATATGTCGTTAATCTCCAAGGGGTATGGTTGCTGCATCTACCGCATGTGATTAAGATATGTTATTTCTGTTTCATCTTCGTAATCACTATCGGAGATCCAAAAGCCCTCGTTGGCTCCGACAACTGTTTGAGGCATTACAGGCTCGTCCTGCTCGAGCAAATTAATCTGGCCCCATTGTGGTTGTTCCACTCTCCATGGGGGGACCTGATTCTCTTGACGCGGCACTGGCTCGATTGGAGCCTCTAGAGGGAACATTGTCAAGAGGCTCTCTTGATAGTCATTCATGGGGATCACTTGTGAGTGATCACTATCTGATTCGAAGGGGTCATATGATGCTGGTTCATACTCTGATTCATCCTTCGAAGATCCCTCTTGACACTATTTATACCCTCCTTGAAAGTGAGTCCCCAAACTTTCGCCTCTCTCTAGCAAAGGGGAAGGGTTATTGAGGTTAACAAGGGTGGTTGTTGACCATGGGAGGTAATCTCCCAATGTATACGTTGTGTTCGGGTTGGCATAGGGATCTGATGCCAATCCACCCTTGTTGCCTATCCCTAGGCCTTGCATGTTCTCTACCAAGATGTCCAAGGGTAGGGGGTGGTTGAACCCCATGCCCGACTTGTCATAAGGCATTTGGTATCTTGGCTGGCAAAGGACACGCACTCCTTGCTCATACCTACCTAGCCCATATCCATGCCAATTGCATTGGCCAAGATATCTCAGAGCGAAGTCTAGGTTAGACAGATAGTTGACATCTTCTACAAAGGGCTCTTCATCTTCGTCCTCTTGCATGCATGGCTCAGTACCATGATCAAGGCCCCCATACACAAAGTTTGTCTGGTTTGGCGGGTAGCCTAAAGGAACAATTGTACCGATGGGGAGGTGAGGTCTCCCCATGTCTTGCATGGACTCTAGTGCGGTCGTTGCTACAACATTCCACACCAGATACTCCCCCAGGCCCGTATTGGCCATTTCAATAGTGATTGTTGGCGATTGAGGGGGAGGGAACGGAAGCTCTTCCTGAATCCACTCCATGTTGGGTGAACTAGGAGCCTCAACTTCCATTTTTCTAGGCATCTCTTCGGTAGAGATGGTTGATACTATTGGTAGCGCCTCTTCTAGGGGTTGAGCCTCTTCCAGGGTTTGCTTCCCTTTGTCCTTCTATTTAGCCATGATAGGTGGCATTGTTGGTGAAGGACCAGATGATGAAGATGTACCTGGCTGGGGTTTTGATGGATTTATCACTAGGGATGCTTGCGGAATCGGACCCTATCTAGATGGATTTAACTAAAAATCCAAGTGCATCGATGGAAGGGTCGATTGCGGCATCAGCTGCACCGCATTGCAATATTTGAAGGGTTCCAAGTCCGTCGAGACTACATGTACTTCCCCTTCAAATGTATACTTCAAACACTGATGAGCTATCGAAGGGACACACTTCATGTCCCTGATCCATGGCCGCCCTAGCAAGATGTTATAAGCCATCTCGCCTTCCAAAATATGGCACAATGTAGGTATCATCTTTTGTCCTACTTGAATGGGTAGGACAATTGTGCCAACTATCGAGCATATCACATCATTGAATGCTCGTAGTGTATAGGTGGAAGCCATGATGTGAGAGGCTAGCAACTTCAGATGTTTCAATGCCACTGTGGTAATGATGTTACTGGATGAGCCAGTGTCTACCAACACCCTCTTATACGGGATCCCGTTGACCCATGTGATAACGTGCAGGGGTGGATCTGCCATGTCATCAAACACTGATTTAACTTCATCCTCTCGAAAGGTGATGACTGGCTCCATGCATCGTTTGACATGTCCCACGAAGTTGTTGAAGGAATTCGCTTCATGGGGCTGCAACTCGATGGCTTTCAATATCTCCATTAGAGCCTCCCGATGGGGTGTTGATTGTTGTATAAGCTCGTATATGGAGAGCCTAGCCGACGTGGTCCTCAAGCTCTACGTGAGTTTGGTCCGAATCATGGCCGTGGGTCTAGGCAGAGGTGGTTGCATAGGGTGCTGTTGAGGTTGTGACGTCGATGGAACCTCTCTTGTGGCTACCTCGAGGGCAACTCTTGGGTATCTCTTGTTCCTAGTCACTATGCTTATCATTCCTACATACCCTTGCATGGGGCAATTCTGTTGCACCTCATTGACTTGAAGGGGTTTTGCCTGTGCCTCACGGGCAGGCAAGGGGTCTTTGAAAACTCCCATCTGTTGGTTGTTTGGCGCTACGGGGTTGTCCACTGCCAACGTCTTATTGTCAATTAGGTCTTGTATCAAACCTTTGAACTTCCAACATGCATTCAGGTCATGTCCCCTCCGCCTGTGGAACCTACAATACAAGTCCTCCCGGTATCCCTTAGGCTTCGATGCATTGGGATCTATGGTTTGGATCTCTAGAAGGTTGATCAAGTTTGTCACTGACAAGCGGTCAAATAGGGAGTCCCTAGACTCCGTATAAGGTGTGTACTATCGCCTAGGGTGATGCTACTGATTTTGCTCCTGCTTCTGGTTTTCTCTTTCATAATTATTAGGAGGCACTGCCTGATAGTTAGCCTTTTGAGGCTGTATTTCTTGTGCAGGCTTAGGGACATTTATAGCAACTTGATTGACCGCAATGGGTTTCTGTTGCGTAGTCCCTATTTTTGTGTTCTTGTTCCATTATTTCTTCTTAGGTTTGGCAATCTCACCATCCTGTATCTTGATCTCTTCGATGATTCTGGCTTGCGCCAGAGCTTCCTCTAAGGTGGCATATTGCTGTAGCTACAATAGCATAGAGATCGATCTCAAACAGCTTCATGAGAACATTTGTGTAAGGTCGGACATAGGAGGGAGGTAGGGTAGCTTGGAAAGTAGAGTCCTCCACCGATTCCCGTAGGCCACCATGGTTTCTTCCTCATACTTCTTGAGGCTGGCCAGGTCACTTAGTGATGCCTTCTTCTTGGTGTTAAAGGTGAAGCGTTCGAGGAATGCATCCACTAACTGATCCAAGTTACTGATGTTGTGCTTCGGCAATTGAGTGAACCAATCCGAGGCAGGGCCCATGAATGTGGTTATAAATGTCCTTAGCAACAATGCATCATTGTCCTGAATGCCAAAACATTGGCTCAGGAATCTGGTCACATGCTCTTGGGCATCCTCCTCACCCTTAAATATTGCCAACTGAGGCAGCTTAAAGTGTTCAGGGTAAGGGGGTGCAGGCACTGATGGATGCACAGGATGACTACGGAGTTGGCGTAACATGGGCTTTTGGGGCCCAGAAGCTTTGGTTTCCATAGACTCCAAATGCTCTAGCAGCGCTTTGTATGCATCGAAAGATTTAATCTCTTCCTCTTTAGTTTGCTCCCGTTGTGGGTTGTGGGAGACTTGAGGCCTATGGAGGGGTGGCCGGATAGCAACCCCTCCACCTTGATAGGGCATTTCGGCCCGCTCCTCTTCTTGTTCATACTCCTCATAGGCTTCTCGAGGAGTTTCTGGGTGAGACCTATGACCATGGGTGGGTCCCCACGGAGGGAGCCCATCGTTGTTCTAGGGAGTGGCCTCCCGCTCAGGTCTAGGAGGTCTCGGAGGCAGCACTTGGTAAGGTCGTGGAGACCTATCTCACACCAAGGGATTATGCCTCTCATATGGTTTCGCTCTTTGGGTGCGAGGGGTTGGAACCCTCTCAGGCACCGGGTTATGGAGCAGCTCATCTGTTTGGCACTGAATGCACTCTTTGCTAAGGTGATATAGATGCTCTAGCTACTGCTGGTCTTGCTCAAGCCGCATGATCTACGCTTGGTGGGCGGCATGTCTGGCGACTTCCAGGTCAATTTGTTCCACCATCTTGAGCCTAGGAGGCCTGGATGCCTCTCCTATGCACTTACCTCGGTCATGATGATCCGAGATCTCAATAGGTCGCTTCCCTTTATCGAGGTTGGTGGCATTTACCCGAGGCTCTGGCCTCAGTGGGTGATCATGGTACATAGCGGGTGCGGAAGCGCATGGCTCCCATGTTGTACATTGCTCTCGAGGAATGTAATGGTCTTCCTCATGCTCCCTTTCATATGTGTGAAAGGGGTGGGCAGAGTTGGCTCGCCCTACTTGAAGAGCCTTGTGCTCTGGGTTTGTCTATTGGTTCTAATAGTGATGGGGGCAAAGGAGGGATGCCATAATCATGTGGCCTCTCCTCCTGGACACTATGCCCTCTAGCGCTTCATCGCATGGTGGCCACTCATATCGAGCTTCTAAGGGAGCTTTCTTGTCTATGTTGAGCGCCACGTGTAAGGACTCCTCCTGAAAGGGGCTATGATGAATGGGCGTGTCCCTCAAAGGGGTGTCCCTATAGTTCCATATTGACATGGAATGATGTGGACTCTCTTGTGGGTCAGGCCGCCAAGGTGGTATGACCAAGTCCTTAGGGCTATAGCGGAGGTGACTTGTGCCCCCTTGTACACTTTTCGTAGCTTTCGCCCTTGATTGGGCTTGGCTACGTGTGTACACCATGGTGGTGCTTTCCTACAAGCTATGTAGATTTTTTATCTCTTTTTATGATTTTTTATGCTACACTAAATAGAAAAGAGCACACACACACAAAGCAATGATTATCTCGTTTAAAGATTAAAAGTGTGTCCTAAACCTGGTTTAGTGTGTTTTGTTTTTTGTTTTTTGAAGGTTTTTGTAAAGAACGTTTAAATGCAATATGATGGCTCTTATGACTCCCAAAATTGGTCACCCCTTCGATATACCATTGCTAGGCCGATATACCAACCTCTCTATATACCCGCCCTTACGTGAGGGAAACTATAGGTACGTGAGAGCAGATGGTACGTGGAACGTAGGCGGTACGAAAGGGGAATCACCCTGTTTATGACACCTACCATAGAAGACTTATCCTCGTGTGCTGGGAATCACCCCAGCTACACTCGATCAGCTTTCATCAGGATTTACGTCTAGCAACAGTAGCGATCGGGGTTTATGAATGCAAAATTCAAGCCAAGGTGGTGATGAAATCCACCGTTGGTCTTGATCAAGGGCTGGGGTTTTACGACCAGCTCCTTGGTGTTTAATTTGCCACGTGATGTGTGGGGTTCTTTTTATTTTGCATGAAAGAAAAATAAACATGCAATAAAACTTTCCTTAAGCAAACAAAAAGAAACCAAAAAAATAGAAAAAGAACAACAAAAAATGACAGGAAAAGTTCAGGACTCTTACCTCTTCTCTGCCCAAATCTATCGGTTCTGAGTTTCTACCCGAAAACTTCATAGACTGAAATTCATCCCGGGGAGGAACGAATTACAGGACTGTATTCATCATAGGGTGGGGCGAATTCCCATTCGTCCCTGGGTAAGACGAATTACAGCTCTGTATCCGCCTCCTGATGGAACGAACAACAGTCAGCGTATGAAAACTCGGTACCTACAAGAAAAAACAACCAAGTTTTGATCAGATCTCTGATCTTAAAAATAGAGGACAAGGTCCCACCATGATCGCCACTGAAAGCACGAGGATACGGAAGCAAAAAGGAAAGCGAAGATGCGATGCAAACCGAACCAAACTTAACGCTAAATCCTAGGAATTTGAAAGTGCATGAAAAGAGGGAAAGCATGAGCGAATCGAAATGAAACAAATGCAAATAAATAAGACAGCCCTTTTTATTGATATGTTTCACAACTCGGTTACAATGCGCATCCTCCCCTTCCAAGGGCTAGGAGCGTTTAAGTATGCGTTCTTGTTACATCCATGGATGCCCTTCCTTCTTCCGCGTGCCCACATGTAAAATGGGTGGACCAAACATCGCCGCCACTTGCGTTGATGAGTCTTGACTCCTTGCTGCTCCTCCGATGTCTAGACCCTACGTTCAAAGGAACAAGAAGTAGTCAGTAGCACCTGTGGATAAAATAGAGCATGCAATCCCCAAGCCTACGATAAGTGAATGAGAAAAATGAATTAAACTATGACTAAAATGAATCCAAATGCTCTAAAAATTTGACAGGGGCATCAAGACATCCCAAAGAAAATACTACAAATGGAACAGTCAGGAAATTCCTCGCCGATTTGAATTCGCTCCGGGGCGGGACGAATTCACCTGCAACAAAATGCCGAAAAGGTACTGTCCCAAATGTCCTACCTAGGAAGCTCCAAAAGACCTACAAACTTGGGGTTAGCTAATTGGGGGTATTTTGGGAAGACCCAGATGGTCATATTTTCCCAATTTGACCTCCATCAATGGGAATTTGATGATGCTACCTGTAGATTAGTAGAAGCGAGCAAAGATAGAAACATGATCAAAATTGTTCAAAACGAGATGAAATTTAAATGACAACCTATCTAAGCATCATAGAATTGAATGCAAAAATGAAAGAAAGAAAATCTGCCATAGAATTCCCATCGCTCCGAAGAGGGGCGATTAGGACTGTAGCAGTGTGGGAGGGGGCGCCCATGGGGCAGGCCGCCCACCGTTTGAGGCCTGATTTCGGCACCAATCCACTTGGGATGGGTCCAAAACCTCTTGTGGGGTATTGTCAAAAAATTGGGTGGGATATTGTGGCCAAATGTCGGGTTTGGCTCCGGATTTGTACTTCCAGTAACCACCCTATGACCTCTTCTCCAAAAGAGATCAAGGATGTGAAAGACACAACTCAAAAGGGTGTGGGTGTGAAAGTAAAATGACAGCACTTCGTTGCTCCAAAATGCTCCTTCTCTCCATATTTTGGGGTGAGGAAACTCACCAATTTATAGACCTGGAGGTCTCTTGAAATGGGCATGCAGAGGCGCCACTTGGCAATCATGCCTTCCCAGGGGGAAGGAGATTCCTCCCTGAATAGGGACTTCATGACTGCCCTTGTAATTGCCTCTAACGCTCGAAAATGCTCACCCATACTCCCATGCGATGAAGGAAGCGTTAAGTGGTGGATCTGAGCTGCCATTTGTCAAGATTTGACTTTTTCCCGTCAAACCTGCAATTCGCCCCACCCTGGAGCGAATCTAGAATTCATCCCTGGGTGGGGCGAATCCCAGTTTGAATTCGTTCCAGGGTGGAACGGATATTGAGCAAAGTTCCTGAAGGTGCCAAATTGATCTCTGACCTTCCAAAACTATTGTGAGAGTGGTTAGGACCACTGTTTAACCTCTGGGGGCTGCCCTTGGGGCTGTGTGTCAATGCGATCAGTGTTTGCAGTCACATAATCGGATTGGTGCTGTTTTGGTGTCTACAGGATGTAGGGGTGGAGATATATGAAATTATTTAGACTGAGGAATATGGCAGTCAGGTTCTGCAACAAATTGTCTCCCCCCAGTTTAGTCCTAAACAAACGAGGAGCACTGTGAAGTCTCCTATATATTTTAGTAGTGAAAAAAGAAGAGGGATAATATCAAATACTGAGCATCAAAAAATTAAAACTGATAATGACATTACCAATGGAAAATAGAGAACCTTGTTTCAACAGGTTATTCCAGGTTTTGAAGACAAAAAAAAAGGAAAACCCCCTCAAGGGAGGGGGAGAGGAAGAAATCCCAAACTATATAAATGAAGTTAATCTCATGGAATGTGAGAGGCCTCAATGGCCTACCCAAACACAAGTCAGTGCAATAATAAATCAAGTGAATCCAACTATTATCATGTTGCAAGAAACAAAAACTGATGAGATTCAGTCAAAAAAATTAGCAAAAAAAATCTAGAATCAAGGGGAGATGGTTTGCAAATCAGCCAGAGGAGCGTCTGGAGGCCTTCTAACTTTGTGGGATTCCTGGATAGTAGAAGGCACCATTATTAAGAAATATGACAAGGTTCTTAGTTTTTTATTTAAGGAAATAAACAACAACAGGTCGTGGATCCTTTCAAATATTTATACCCTAACTTCAATTCAAGGGAGAGCTCTACTATGGGAGTACTTAGGCAATCTGAGTGAAATATTCCATAATGTACCATGGATTCTGGCTGGGTATTTTAACACTCCTCTTTACCCTTTAGACAAAATGGGTAGAAATGGACCACATATCAGGAGCATGGATGAGTTCAATGACTTTGTGAACTCCAACATGTTGATGGATGTAAAACTTAGAGGAGTGAATTATACCTAGAGTAATCGAAGGATAAGGTGCCATTTCATTCAAGAAAGGCTTGATAGGTTTTTTCTATCAAAGGAGGCTACAACCCTGTTTGGTTATTCTACCTTGCAAGACATTCCTAAAATTACCTCTGATCATAATCCTATTTTTTTGGAGATCCATAACTCTCTAGTCTTCAAGAAACCTTTCAGATTTTAATCTATGTGGATCAAACATTCTAGTTTTAGAGATAACTTAATTTAGTGGTGCTAGCAGTCTGTCAGGGATAGTTCAACTTTTAAACTTACTATCAAATTGAAGTTTGTTAAGGAAAAGCTTAGAACTTGGAACAAAGAGGTCTTTGGGAACCTCTTTGAAAATAAAAAATATGTTGTTAAAAGTTTGAAGATAATTGATCAAAGGATTCAACATGGTTATGCTGATGAAACTACTAGGCATGAGGAATGGATAAAACTAGCAAATTTTTATAACATTTTTGCCTATGAGGAAATATATTAGAGGTAAAAATCAAGGGATATTTGGTTGAAATATGGAGATTCAAATTCTAAGTTTTTTCATGTCACCACACTTAGAAACAGAAGCAATAACAAGATAAAAAATTTAAAAAAAGCAGATGGTTCTATTACTCAGAACTTAACAAAAATCAGAAAGGAGGCAGTAACTTATTTCAATTCTATCCTTGGTCAAGAATCATAGTAGAATGAGGAGGCAAAATATATTCTCTTGCAATAATTTCCTATCATAATAAATGAGGATATAAACCTTAAGCTTCTAGCTCCATTTTCTAATGAGAAAATTAAGGAAGCCTTGTTTAGCATGGAGCCAGAAAAAGCCCTGAGACCCGATGGCTTTCCCCCTTGTTTCTATCAATATTTTTTGGACATCGTAAGTGGGGATGTAATTTTTGCTTTAATATAATTCCAAGCAAGCAATAATATCCCAAAAGGTCTCAACTCTACTTTTATTTTTCTAATTCCTAAGAAGCAAACCCCTGAATCTATGGTTGACTTAAGGCCAATCAGTATGTGTAATGTTTCTTACAATATCCTAACTAAAGTCATTGTAAATAGAATGAGAGATGTTCTAACCCACATCATAGATACATGCCATGGAAGCTCTATCCAGGGTAATTCAATATTGAATGAAGTTATCATAGTTGAAATCATGTCTACGAAAGCACAGGCGCACTGAGTGCGATGCAAACAAAAGCAGTTGTATTAATGAAATGCTAAGTGCATGAAAGAGGGAAAGCGAAGCATGAATGAAATGAGATGTAAAGAAAAAAACAAAGGTGCAGTATATTTTATTAATTTTTCTTATAATAAGGTTACAATACGTCTCCCCACCATTTTCAAGGGCTTGGAGCGTTCAATACAATTTTGTTACACCAATGGATGGTGTGCTTCCCTTCAGGATCTTCCACATGCCCACATTCGAAATGGGTGGTCCAAATATTGCCACCACTTGCATGAATACATTCTTATTTCCTTGCTACCCCTCCGATGTCGAGATCCTACATACAGAGAAATAAAAAATGATTAATAGCACATGCATATGGAGGGAAACATGCAATCCCCAAGGCCTCCAGTTAATGCATACATGAAATAACTAAAACAGTGATCAAAACTTATCAGAACATAATGAAATTTAAAGAGAATCATGTAAATAGCATCAAGGAAACATTGCAAAAAGAATAGTCAATAAATCTATTGTATATTTCTAATCGCTCTAAGGTGGGACGATTAGGACTGTCATAAAATGTTTGAAAGCGACCTCCAAAATGTCCCATCCAGAGGCCTCTAAAGCACTTGCAAACTTGGGGTTAGGTAAAATGGGGCATTTTGAGATGACCTAGAAGGTCAAATTTTGCATATTTTGCCTTGATCACCCTGTATCCGAAGGTGCTCCTTGTATGTTAGTAAAAGCGTAAAACAATGAAAACATAGTCAAAACAAGGCAGAATGCATTCAAAATTGGACAGGAGCATATGTGAGTCACCTAAAAAAAGATGCAAAAGAAACAATTAATAAATATACTATATATTTCTAATCACTCCCAGGTGGGGCGATTAGGACTACAACAGTGCGGGGGGCGTCTAGGGGCAGGAGGCCCACTATTTGGTGCTTGGTTTTGACACCAATCCACTTGGGATGGGTCCAAAACCTCTTAGGGGGTTGTGTAGAAAAATTGAGTGTGGGATTGTGGCCAATTGTTCAGGTTTTGGGTCTGGCTTGTGCTCCTAATGTTCACCCAATAACCTCCATTCCAAAAGAGAGATCAAGGATGTAGGAAGCACAATGAGGGTGAGGGTATAATTCAGCAGCACTCCATTGCTCCAAATGCTCCTACTCTATCCTTTTTTTGGGGTGAGAAGACTCACCATTTTATAGAATTGAAGGTATGCTTTGAATGTGCATGTAGGGGTGCCACTTGGCCATCATGCCTTGTCAGGGGAGAGAAGATTCCTCCTTGATTAAGGGCTCCATGATTGCCTCTTTGAGCTTTGAAATGCTCACTCACACTCCCATGCATTGAAGGTGGAGTTGAGTGGTGGATCTGGGCTGCCATTTGTCAAGGTTTGACTTTTTTCCCATCAAACCTGCTATTCGCCCCACCTTGGAGCAATTGTTGCTAATCATCTCGGGGTGGGGCGAATAGCATTCTAATCATCCCAGGGTGGAACGAATAAGGAGCAAGGTGATTGAAAGGTGCCAAATTGACCTTTGACCTTCCAAAACTACTTTGGGAATGGTTAGGACCACTTTTTAACCTCTAGGGGCTGCCTTAGGGGCTATGTATGCCAATTCGGTCAGTGCTTGTTGTCACATATTCGGATTGGTGTTGTTTTGGTGTCTATAGATGCCTCTTTTTGGGATGCGTTGTATGTGGCATAGTGCTAAGCAAAAATAGATAACCAAAGCACTTAATGATTAGGGTTTCTTAGTAACCTAACCAGATTTTGATGCCCCAAGTATGGAAATGGCACGCATTCTTGAATCCTTGCTTCTGATGAGCTAAGGAGCTTAATTCAAGTGTTAACATTTTTTGGTGAGGTGTTACTTGATCTTGGACATTGTTCAATCATGAATAGGCAAAGGGCATAACATTTTATCTATGGGAAACTTGAGTTCATGATTCTAGAATACCAAGTGTTTGATCAGCTTGTGATTATTTCTTGTTTGCTGCCCCAAGCATGAGTGTGATTGTCTTTGTCAATGATTCTTTGAATGCATGCCATTTCCTTGATTGGGTGTGTATTTGTTGATTGGTGACTAAGTGTGACTACCCCCTCAAGCAACGAATCAATGAGGGAATGACTGAAATAAGAAAAATGATGAATCACTTGACCCAAGATGACTTTTGTAAGGGTGCCTTCATTTGTTTTTCATTGAATGCTTATGCAGTTTCCCAACAATTGGACCTATTTTTGGTGGGTTTTAACCCTTGTTTATGACGCTTATTGGGGCTAAAATTGTCAAAAATCCATCCTCCCGTGGAGCAGTCCGGTTATGGTAGCCTTATTAGGGATTAGGATATTTATAATTTGTGGCCTCGACGTTAGTTTTTTATGCCAAGAATGTCAGGCGCAAAGGCACCTTTGTTTGGCAATTTTATTATTTTTTTTTGGTGGGTTTTGACCCTTTTTGTGACGCCTTTTGGGGATGAAATTGTCAAAAATCCATCCTCCCGTGGAGCGGTCCACCTATGGTAGCATTTTTAGGGAGTAGGATAGTGAGGATTTGTAACCCCAATGTCGGTTTTGAATGCCATGAATCGTAGGCACAAAGGTGCCTTTGTTCGGCAGTTTTATTATTGTTTTTGGTGCATTTTGGATGTAGTTTTGGTTGTTTTTTATTTTCTTGCTCTATAATCATCCCAGGGTGGGAGGAATACAAATTTTGTAATAGTACCAAGGTGGGATGAGTGCTAACTAGAGTTCTCATCCTAGGGTGGAACGATTACAGGCCTAAGAGCCTATATAAGGGCCAAAACTAGGTTTTGGGCTCATTTGCAATTATTTTTTCTGGCGATTTGGAGCTGTGGGGAGGAGGAGTGCGATTTTGCATAGCGAAGCATTGTCAAAATTTTGTAGACACCATGAGTTCAAGGACCGGATCCTTGAGTGGCGGAGCCGAGGTGAGACCGGTAGGTGCTCCTTCCTTCTTATTTTTTTGTTTGTTTTTATATGAATTTTTAAAACTCGCATTTTATCATTGTTTTTTGTCACATTAAGGTTAAAAACCTAGATGAATTTTGTGGTTTTATTTGTTTGGTTTTGTTCATCATAAGGTTAAAAAACCCTAGTTTGATTTTTTTTTTTTTTTTTCATAATTAAGGTTAAAAACCCTAGATGATTTTTGTGTTTTAATTCATTTTTTGTGTGTTCATAATAAGGTTAAAAACCCTAGTATGATTAGTTTTTTGTTTTATTGTTTGATTTTTTTGTTCACCTTAAGGTCGAAACCCTAGGTTGATTTTGTTTGTGTTATTTGATTTTTTTCAAACTTAAGGTTAAAAACCCTAGGTTGAATTTGTTTTATTGTATTTTTTTTTGTTCTTGATTGTACAGTTTAGTTGATTGATCTGTACTTTGGTTGTACAATTTTGTACTTTTGTTTTTTTGTACATTATTTGTCGTCTGTACAATTTATTCGAATATTTTTGTTTAAATTAAGGTTGAAATCCTAATTTATTGTTTTTTGTTTTATTATTTTTGTGTACGTTGCTGTGCATTTGTTTTGTTGTCATGTTTTAATGTTTTTGTGTTGTTTTTGTTTTTCATGTTGTGAAGAGTCGGTATCATCAACCGACGATATTTCTTTATGCATGGGATGCACTGACTATTGAATATTGGGAGTGGCTTGATGCCCTTGGGATCAGGCATATCTGACTACCTTGATCAATTTTTGGTATCCCCGCACCAACACCTTTCATCTCCCAACAGGGGAGATGACAGTGACTTTGGATGACGTGTATCGAATTCTATGAATTTTGATAGACAGGCTGCCCATTCGAATGACTCCTTATGATCAACGAATGACGGTGCTTGTTGGTTCGTCTTTCATACACCCCATGAAGAATGAGCATAAAATATCGATAACACTTATACGAGATAAATCCCACTCACTTTAGGATCTTGCTGGTTATCCAAGGTGTGAGTTATAGAGTTGGGTCAAATGGCTATTCATTCTTTTCCACTTCTGTAATAGTTTCAAGTGGACTGTATGTTACCTTACAATGGTATCGACCTTCACTCAATAATGTTTAGCAGTTGTTATCTTTTTTGACTATCGGATTTACAATGAGTTATTTGATATAGCTCTTTATGCTTTAGCAGATTAAATAAAATACAAATTTGAAAGAAAATAAAAATGAATCATTTAACGGTGGAACAGAGAGAGTAGGGTAGGGCAGAAAAGAGAAGCTTATCTAACTTAGATGCAAATCAAAACTACCAATTTTAGTTACACTATTTAGCTTCACAATAAAACCAATCAAAGAGGAAGGTGTCCAGCTTTCTAAGATCACCTTCTACTAAGAGCATAAGATGGAGATGATAAATATCTAAAAGAAAATAATAAATAGAAGGGAAGTCGATGTCAACTAGTATTTCTCACCAGTAGCCTAGCTCACATAGTGATGATAGAGCAATTATAACACACTTGAACCTTAAATCTCTAACTTTCCCTAGCATACAACAAATGGAATGAAGCCTAGTAGTATATTCAATCTTGATAACATGGATTTAAAACTAAAAGAAATAAACCTTAGCGAGATGAAAAAAAAAGAATATGCACTTATCGCAATCTGAAAGAGATTAGGCTCTTAGCCACGCTATCACAAAAAATGATGTCACACCAACTCCAGGTACAGAACAAAGCATTCAAACAATATTTACAGGAAATTGCTAAAATGTCTTTTATTCCAAGTTTTCGCATCCAGAATTTACATTCAAGAGAAGTATATATAGACTCAGGACATACCCTGATATTTTAAAAATATCTTCTTCCAAATATCTAAATCTTATCATAAAAATCCCACCGTCGAGGTTTTACAATATAAGGCATTTTTATATAGAGTTTTGATAAGCCCTAATTACTCTAAAAATCTTCGCGTGGATCTTGCCATGAATGGAAGAGATAAGACTTGGTTTAATCTTCATAAAATGGACACCACATGTAAATGTATGTTCTTTTGATAAGCCATCAAGGCATCTCATTAATTATTCTGCAAAAATCGGATGAGTCACTGACTTCCTAGGCCTTCCATCCTCGCATAGCCACCTTTATTTGGTTTGAGTTGAGATTCTCTACCAGTCATTACTTTTACCTTAAATTTTCTAGGCAATGCATCCATCAAAAAATTTCTTAAAGTCTATATTTGTGGCCAGATATGCAAAATTTGGATGAGTCACTAACTTGACATAAATTTTTTCAGCAAATGAATCTACCAAAAAATTCCTTGAAACCTGTATTCACGGCCAGATTTGCAAAATCTGGATGAGTCACTGACTTGCCATAAATTTTCCTGACAAATGGATCCATCGGCAAATTCCTTGAAGCCTGTCTTTCTCGCCATTACTTTTGCCATTATGCAACTGTCGGATCACCTTCTGCAAAAAAAAAATCAAATATTAGAACTTTTTAATTAATTAATTTTCTCATTTAAATATTTCTAGGGTTTGGACTATGTCGAAAAGCTTTCACTTCCTTTGGATGGGTGATGAAAAATTTAAAGAATGGCCAAATTTTGCAAAATGAATATAAATCCAAACATGTCGCGATATCATGACATTTTCCTCGAGTTACTTCTTCCTTGCTTGATGCCTTCCAAAAATGGAACATGTCACGATATCATGACATTTCCCTCAAGCTTTACTTCCATGCTTTTGCCTTCGCAAAAATGAGACAAGTCCAAAAATGGAACATGTCACGATATCGCGACATTTCCTTCACTTCATCTCTTTCAAGCTTTCGCTCTCACAAAAATGGAACATGTCACAAAATCACGATATTTCCTTCACTTCATCTTTCTCATGCTTGTGTCCTCGCGAAAATGGAACATGTCGTGAAATCACGACATTTCCTTCACTTCATCTCTTCAAAGCCTTCGCCCTCGCAAAAATGGAACATGTCATGAAATTGTGACATTTCCTTCACTTCATGTCTTCTCAAGCTTTCGCCCTCACGAAAATGGAACATGTTGTGAAATCGCAACATTTCCTTCACTTTGTCTCTTCCAAGCCTTCGCTCTCGTCAAAATGGAACATGTCGTGAAATCGTGACATTTCCTTCACTTCATCTTTCTCACGCTTGTGTCATCGCAAAAATGGAACATGTTGCGAAATCACGACATTTCCTTCACTTCGTCTCTTCCAAGCCTATGCCCTCGCAAAAATGGAACATGTCATGAAATTGTGACATTTTCTTCACTTCATGTCTTCTCAAGCTTTCGCCCTCACGAAAATGGAACATGTTGTGAAATCGCAACATTTCCTTCACTTTGTCTCTTCCAAGCCTTCGCTCTCGTCAAAATGGAACATGTCGTGAAATCATGACATTTCCTTCACTTCATGTCTTCTCAAGCTTTCGCCCTCGCGAAAATGGAACATGTCACGAAATCGTGACATTTCCTTCACTTCATGTCTTCTCAAGCTTTCGCCCTTGCAAAAATGGAACATGTCACGAAATTGCGACATTTCCTTCATTTCATCCTTCTAAGATTTTATAGGTCTGAAAATGGAACATGTCACGATATCATGACATTTGACTTTAAAAGATTTTAGGGTACAATTAAATTCGAGCGAAAGTCCAAGTCCGAAAATGGAACATGTCATCAAGCTTTTCTTCCAAGATTTTTCTCTCGTGAAAATGAGACAGGTCCAAAAATGGAACATGTCACGATATCGCGACATCGGACTTTAAAATATTTTAGGGTACAATTAAATTTGAGCGAAAGTTTGACAAGTCCGAAAATGAAACATGTCGCGATATCGTGACATTTCCCTCAAGATTTTCTTCCAAGATTTTCCTTTCATGAAAATGAGATAGGTCTGAACATGGAACATGTTGTGATATCGCGACATTTCCCTCAAGATTTTCTTCCAAGCTTTTTCTCTTGCGAAAATGAGATAGGTCCGAAAATGGAACATGTCACGATATTGCGACATTTCCCTCAAGATTTTCTTCCACTTTGCAAATTCTCCAAAAATTGTAGGTTGACTCTAGTGACTTTGTCCATCTGTATTTGGAACTTTTACATATTGGTGAAGGATCTTCCTTACTCAGAAATAATTTTAACATTTAAAAAATGAATTTTAAATTGCTTGAGAATGATCAACTTCACATGGTGTAGAAAAATGATGAAAAATAAAAGTGCCCAGAATTTGATGAAACTTTACAAGTATCTAAAAAATCCCAAAGGGTATCCAAATATGCAAACGGAACTTTAAAATTCATCACGGATTAATGGAAAATGCATTTAGAAGTTTGTTGGCCAAAAATAGAAACTGCTATTTCTAAATTGAAATCAATGCCATATGCAAGTCTACTTGGACACTTTGATGTAAGCGAAGTTTAAAAAAGGATGCAAGCAAAATTTGGAATTAAAAACTTCAAAACTCAAGAGGGTACCTACAAAAAAATGAAAATTAAATATTTTCAAAGGATGAAATTTCATTTTTTCAATGGGGGTGTGTTGCTTCTCAACAAATGGCGATATCTACGGGGAAAATAGTAGCACTATTTAGAATCCAGAACTCTAGTTTCAAAAAAATTTAGACTATGTATCATGCTTTGCCACAAATATTTTCTAAAATGACTTAACTACTATCTGCTAGTTGTTAAAGTTTCCCAAGGACATACTAGGTTGAACCACTTAAGGAAGATTCTGATGTGCAATTATAAGTGTATACACCTTCCTTCAAGTATGACCGGGGCTTCAAATGCTTACTATGGATTGATCAGCTATTTATATTAAGCAAAGAAAATTGAGTAGAGCTCTGTTTACTAGTTTAGCCTTTTACAACCTCGACAGAGTTACTCTTTAGATTTTTGAGACCCTGATCACAACTATGAGGTGGCATCTATAGCTTGGTGAACACGTCTGAGATGTATCCTTCGGGAGCCTTCGCTATCTCTTTCTATCACATAAAATTTTCTCTTTTCATTTTTTTTTTTTTGCAGAAAAGAGTGCCAGTTTTATGTTGGCTTGCCCACTTTCACCTTCTCTCTCATTTTTTGAAAAATACCGATATCTGAAAGTCTTGCTAGAATTTTTTTACATTTCATTGATCGAGCAATTTATCGACTAACCACTTTAGCCCAGGTACCAATAGATTCTTTGGACACTTAAAATAATTTTATGAATTAGATTCCCCTCTCATGTCCAACTTTTCTTGGATTCCTTAGGAGTTCTTCAACCAAACAGTATAGTGATCTCTTTATAATCAAAATAATTGTGGCAAGCAAGACACAAAATCCAATTATCTTTCTACTGTTGTTCTAAATAACAAGTAGTTCCACTTTTTAGCTCTAGCAGACTATCTCTTAAAAAAAATAAAACAAAATGAAAACACACTAGGCCAATTTTAAATGTTGATTTGTGTTTTCTTTGTTTAGGAAAAAACTCAAATAAACGGGATTCGAAAGCTAACGAGGAAGGAAAAAGTCCACCAGTTAAAGACAAAATTGCACATACATCAAAAGATAAAACATAGAACTTCAAACTTTAAATAAAACAAAATAAAAACACACTAATTCAAACTTTATTTACAATATATACATATGCACAAATGTTTTTTCAATCACTCAAAAAATGTAGCAGATGGAAAAGCAATTTTTTTTTTTGACCATTTGCAGGTAAATTTAGAAAATACCTTTCAGGTCCTATTGACGAAATGCACTCCGGATTATGCTTCCCAAAATTTTTGCTACGTGGGAAAGACTTGGTGTGTTTACTATCTTCCCCTTTTTTTTTTATAGATCTTTTCCCACAGAAACACCAAATCTGCAAGTCCTTAAGGCCTTTATAGAACCAGATCATCACATCTTCAGATTTATGTAACAACTCAAAGAGATCATATTTTATTAAATCAAAGATATCATATTTTATTTGTACGTCATAGTTCTTAATAACTCGAACATTTTGTGGTTGCTCTACTACTCCAATATCCAAGATTTCAATTTTTATCCCTTTAGTAGAATTTTCATAATTTGCTCTTTCACCTGAGCCTTGCTTAGATTTAACCCCATCAATGTGTAATGTCCAAATATCATTGTTGTGATTGGTTAGAGCTGTAACTGGTCTCACTTTCTCAGTTGTCAAATTATAAACTCCAATATCTATATCAACATAGTTTACAACCTCATTCTTGGCATTATACTCAGTGATCACGTGTTTATATCTAGGTTCTTTTTCGATTCTCAACTGATTGGCAACACCTTTCTAGGGCAACCACATATGTGAAAAATCAGTCACCAAGTACCCATTTAAAGACTTTGACCAATCTCTGCTCAGAAGCATTTCGTATCCCATAGGAATATCTACCACCTGAATGTCAATTTTGTGTTGTGCTCTTAGCTCAGATGCTAGCTAGATGTGTATACTTTGAAGTTCACCTACCACCTTAACTTTAGTTTTATCCAATTGGATGACTCTTCTCTCAAAATTCATAGGGGTTAAACCCAACTGCTGACAAATGGCTAGGGGCATGACATTGGCAGAAGCACCAAAATCCACCAGATAGTTGTGTAAATTTTTTCCAAATATGCGAACAGTTAGCAGGAAAGGTGAAACTTCAGTCTTTTCTTTATACATGGCCATATTTGCATTCACTATCTTCTTTCCCATTTCTAGAGGTTTGGTAGTAGGCTCAGAGTATGTCTTAATCAAATTATCCCATTTTTTAGTAATTTGAACCAACTCATGAAGAGTGATATTAGCCTTGATCTTCTTCATATCCTCTACTATATTGTATCCCTTATTGAGTGGAGCAACAAATCCATATGGCACTCTTGGATCTCTTCCCTTGGGTGGAGGTGGGTTATTATTTGGAGATAGATCTGTAGGAACATTATGGGAGTTATCTAGAGGTGTATACGTAGTATTAGGCTCCATATTTTTGTTCCTACGATTGTAGTTGTCCCTTATATACTGTTGAAAAGCTTACACTTCATCCATAGGTATCTCCACGACATTCTCTGACTCATTTGGAAGAGTGAATGAATCTAAAACCATAGCTGCACTATGTTTGGATGAACTTGGACCATCAACATTTCTTTTATTTTTAGGAAAAACCAACTCACCATATAAAGCTTCAAAGGCATTGCAGAACTCCAAACAATCTAATTCCCCATGCTAAGATGTTTCATGTATCCTACACCAATTGAGCAAGGCCAAGTCACAAATATTCACTTCATGTCCCTTACCTTTATAATCCTTGTTGGGTTCATATGGTGGTCTAGTGAATCTATTATGTTGATAAGGAAATCTATTGGAGTTTTCCCTGGTGGACACTTGCCTTTTGAAACTCAAAAAGTCCTCTACCAACTTCTAGACCATCTTTGAGACTTTCTCAACTCTTGTTTTATCAAATTATTTCTCTGTATGTGTTCAGCATGTGTTATAGCCAATGGATTTCCTATCGGTGGATTTTGGCATGCTGGCAACATCATTTGATGTGGGATGGGATTCAAAATAGGGGTATTTTTTGTAACAAAGGGAATCTGAGGAGCGTTCAAAGGTTGAGGTCCCAATTGTCTTTCAAGAACCAAAGCTTCTCTATAAGCCTCTGTTAGATTAGTAATATTGGAATCTCCCTTTAGGAAAACAGAGGTCACTGGATCTAGGGAATTCCTAAAAATTTCTAATGCTATATCTGTAGTTGGCACATAATGACCCGTCAATCTACCATAAGCCTTTTGAAACCTGACATTGAAAGATCTAACTGTCTCATTGATTCCTCTCTTAATGCTAGAAATTTTTTGATATAACACACTGGGGTCAATCACTTCCCCAAATTGTGATACAAAAACTTTCTCTAGGTCATTCCAACTAGTAATAGAATCATTAGTAAGATTCAAAAACCAGTCGTATGCTCCCTCTTGGAGAGTGAATGGGAATAACCTACAAGACACATCTTCATGTTGCGCTTTAGAGCATTTTTATATGCCACCAGGTGTTCTTCTATTGTTCTGATTCCATCATGCTTTTAGGTAGGAAGATACTTCTTAGGATTTCTGGGTAAATCATGTGCTACACCAGGGATATTCAAAGTAGTGGAACCCAACCATCTTGCCATCACAACCTGATTAATGATGATATTTTGAGTTGTAGTTGGAGAAACTACAAGTGGTGATAAAACTATGCTGGACAAAGACTTGGCCCTTCTGAGTCTACTTCTCCTTGGGGTTTCTAACTCAGGCACAAGGAGCTCTCCAGCTCTAGAGTGGGACCTGGTTACTCTATAGGTAGAATCCAACTTTTCACAAGCAACTTACAATCCTTAACAAATACTGAATGGAGTTCGGTCGATTGCCCTCCTTCTAGCACCAATTTTAAATGTTGGTTCATCTTTCATACACACTCCGTGAAGAATGAGAATAAAATATCGATAACACTTATACGGGATAAATCCCACTTACTCTAGGATCTTGCTAGTTATCCAAGGTGTGAGTTACAGAGTTGGGTTGAATGGCTATTTGCTCTTTTTTTCTTCTGGAATAGTTTCAAGTGGACTGTCTATTACCTTACAACAGCTCGACCTTCACCCAATAATGTTTAGCGATTGTTATCTTTGTTGACTATCAAATTTACAATGAGTTCTTTGATATAGCTCTTTATGATTTAGCAGATTAAATAAAATACAAATTTGAAAGAAAATAAAAATGAATAATTTAATGGTGGAACAGAGAGAGTAGGGTAGGGTAGAAAAGAGAAGCTTATCTAACTTAGATGCAAATCAAAACTACCAATTTTAGTTACACTATTTAGCTTCACAATAAAACCAATAAAAAAGGAAGGTGTCCAGCTTTCTAAGATCACCTTCTACTAAGAGCATAAGACGGAGATGACAAAGATCTGAAAGAAAATCATAAATAGAAGGGAAGTCGGTGTCAACTGGTATCTCTCACTAGCAGCCTAGCTCACCACAGTGAGGATAGAGCAATTAGAACAGACCTGAACCTTAAATCTCTAAATTTCCCTAGCATACAACAAATGGAATGAAGCCTAGTAGTATATTCAATCTTGATAACATAGATTTACAACTAAAAGAAATAAACCTTAGCAAGACGAAAACAAAAGAAGATGCACTTATCACAACCCAAAATACATTAGGCTCCTAGCCAAGCTATCATAGAAAAATGATGTCACACCAACTCAAGGTACAAAAAAAAGCATTCAAACAAGATTTACAGGAAATTGCTAAAATGTCTTTTATTCCAAGTTTTCGCATTCGGACTTTACATTCAAGAGAAGTATATATAGACTCAGGACAGACCCTAATATTTTCAAAATATCTTCTTCCAAATATCTAAATCTTATCATAAAAATCCCACCACCAAGGTTTTACAATATAAGGCATTTTTATATAGAGTTTTGATAAGCCCTAATTACTTTGAAAATCTTCACGTGGATCTTGCCATGAATGGAGGAGATAAGACTTGGTTTGATCTTCATCAAATGGACACTGCGTGTAAATGTATGTTCTTTCGATAAGCCGTCAAGGCATCTCATTAATTCTTCTATAAAAATCGGATGAGTCGCTGACTTCCTAGGCCTTCCATCCTCACACAGCCACCTTTATTTGGTTCAAGTTGAGATTCTCTACAAGTCATTACTCTTACCATAAATTTTTTGGGTGATGCATCCATCAAAAAATTTCTTAAAGTCTGTATTTGTGGCTAGATATACAAAATCTGGATGAGTCACTGACTTGCCATAAATTTTCTGAGCAAATGAATCTACTAAAAAATTCCTTGAAACTTGTATTCACGGCCAGATCTGCAAAATCTGGATGAGTCACTGACTTGCCATAAATTTTCTCAAAAAATGGATCCATCGAAAAATTCCTTGAAGCTTGTCTTTCTCGCCATTACTCTTGCCATTATGCAACTATCGGATCACCTTCTGCAAAAAAAAAATCAAAGATTAGAACTTTTTAACTAATTAATTTTCTCATTTAAATATTTCTAGGGTTTGGACTGTGTCGAAAAGCTTTCACTTTCTTTGGATGGGTGATGAAAAATTTAAAGAATGGCCAAATTTTGCAAAATGAATATAAATCCAAACATGTTGCGGTATCGTGACATTTTCCTCAAGTTACTTCTTCCTTGCTTGATGCCTTTTGAAAATGGAACATGTCGCGATATCGCGACATTTCCCTCAAGCTTTACTTCCATGCTTTTGCCTTCATGAAAATGAGACAAGTACAAAATGGAACATGTCATGATATCACGAAATTTCCATCTCTTCATCTCTTTCAAGATTTTTCTCTCGCAAAAAATGGAACATGTCACGAAATCGCGACATTTCCTTCACTTCATCTTTCTCACGCTTGTGTCCTTACGAAAATGGAACATGTCACGAAATCGTGACATTTCCTTCACTTCGTCTCTTCCAAGCCTTCGCTCTCACAAAAATGTAACATGTCATGAAATCGTGATATTTCCTTCACTTCATCTTTCTCACGCTTGTGTCCTCACAAAAATGGAACATGTCACGAAATCGTGACATTTCCTTCACTTCGTATCTTCCAAGCCTGTGCCCTCGCAAAAATGGAACACATCATGAAATCATGACATTTCCTTCACTTCATATTTCTCACGCTTGTGTCCTCACAAAAATGGAACATGTCATGAAATCATGACATTTTCTTCACTTCATCTCTTCCAATCCTTCGTCCTCATGAAAATGGAACATGTCGCAAAATCGCGACATTTCCTTCACTTCATGTCTTCTCAAGCTTTCGCCCTCGCGAAAATGGAATATGTCATGAAATCATGACATTTCCTTCACTTCATGTCTTCTCAATATTTCACCCTCATGAAAATGGAACATGTCGCAAAATTGCGACATTTCCTTCACTTCATCCTTCTAAGCTTTTATAGGTCCGAAAATGGAACATGTTGCGATATCGCGACATTTGATTTTAAAATATTTTAGGGTACAATTAAATTTGAGCGAAAGTCCAACAAGTCCAAAAATAATGAGACAGGTCCAAAAATGATACATGTCGCGATATCGTGACATCGGAATTTAAAATATTTTAGGGTACAATTAAATTTGAGCAAAAGTCCGACAAGTCCGAAAATGGAACATGTCGCGATATCACGACATTTCCCTCAAGCTTTTCTTCCAAGCTTTTCCTTTCGTGAAAATGAGACAGTTTCAAAATGGAACATGTCGCGATATCGTGACATTTCCATCAAGCTTTTCTTCCAAGATTTTTCTCTCGCGAAAATGAGACAGGTCCGAAAATGGAACATGTCGCGATATCGCGACATTTCCCTCAAGCTTTTCTTCCACTTTGCAAATTCTCCAAAAATTGTAGGTTGACTCCGGTGACTTTGTCCATATGTATTTGGTACTTTTACATATTGGTGAAGGATCTTCCTTACTCATAAATAATTTTAACATTTGAAAAATGAATTTTAAATTGCTCGAGAATGATCAGCTTCACATGGTGTAGAAAAATGATGAAAAATCAAAGTGCCTAGAATTTGATGAAACTTTACAAGTATCTAAAAAAGCCCAAAGGGTATCCAAATCTGCAAACTGAACTTTAAAATTCATCATGGATTAAGGGAAAATGCATTTAGAATTTTGCTGGCCAAAAATAGAAACTGTTATTTCTAAATTGAAATAAATGCCATATGCAAGTCTACTTGGACACTTTGATGTAAGCGAAGTTTAAAAAAGGATGCAAGCAAATTTTGGAATTAAAACCTTCAAAACTCAAGAGGGTCCCTACGGAAAAATAAAAATTAAATATTTTCAAAGGATGGAATTTTATTTTTTCAGTAGGGGTGTGTTGCTTCTCAACAGTGTTGACATGGTGCTTTGGGCATGAGACGGAGATGGGGGTGGATAAGGCAGTGGAGAGGGTAGAGGGGGACTGCTTGATTGGTAGGATTTTGGTGTAGTGGTGGTTTGAGAAGGGCGTATTAGGGGTGAGGCATGCTCTGATGATGACCCTCATCTCTAATATGCTGCTTCTCGACTCGTCAGGTGTGAGGTTCCATTGGAACCTCCTGGAGGTGGTGTTCAGATTGGAGTGTCCGACAACAATACCACTTATTATGAGGTGGGGTTAGATACTATTGGCATAGCTATATTATGAGTTGTACGATGTTTGCTACCAGAGGTGGAAGGGGATTGGGTGCGGCTATCTATTGCAGTGCTAGGGGTGGCAGCACATAGCTATGGAGCGGTCGCAGGGGTTGCCTTGGACCACTCAAGGTGAGATGGTGGAGAGGGAGATTGGGTATGCTGCTCTATGGCAAAGGTCGAAGGAGCAGGGGTAGATTCAATGATGGAAGGGTGTCATAGGGCACTATACTGATGCCTTCTCTTGTCTTGCTCTAGGGGAGGTGTTCTAGCAACCATACCGAGACTATCCAGTCTAGCCTGAGGCTGGAGAGTGGATTCAGTGGGTGTGTAGGGGGAGATGGTTGATCGGGCAACATGGGACAAAGTAGGAGTACTTCCCATACATTCGGGTGACTCGACAGTTTGGGGTGCACCAAGGATTGCCTCGTAAGGCCTTGATCTATCAGCGTCAGGGTGACGATAGGACTCTAGCATGACCGATTATTGAGCCACTAGGTAAGGAGTCAGATGCGGTGATTGATGTCCCCGACATGGAAAATGTTGGGGTGACTACAAAGTATGACCAGTGGTGGACGATGCTACGATGGTGGGGTGAGGGGCCTCTAGGAGGTTTGAATGTAGCAGCAATAGGTGGTGGGGTTGTAGAGGCACCAGGGGGGGTTGTGGGGCTCTGCTTGATGATGCAGATATGGTGGAGGTTGATGACTTCACTGGGGATGATGTAGGGGTTTCAGAGCAGCCGGATGCATAGGACGTCTTGGAGTAGCAGGTGCCGGAGCAGCATGCCATCTCGGAGATGCCCATGCCTTAGGCAATCCTAGGAGATATGGAGGCTAGGTATCGCGTTGAGATAGCATGATTAGAGGACCTACTATAGAGACAGGATGAGAAGCACAGAGCCAAGAGGGAGCTCTTGTGGGATCATTTGGTGCAGTGGGATGATGCATTGGCTGCGTACCACCGACGGGATGTGAAGTGGGGTCAGTGCTGGGTGGAGTTGGAGGCCGAGATTATCCACCTTGGTGGGAAGTTACCTAAGCTCATTGGATGTGGATCGTCATGTCGTATGAGAGGCTATGATACTGAGTAGTCAACATCCTCTCATTGTAGGCGACTGGGTGAGGGTAGTGCTAGTGGGCATGATGTAGGGGCTGGCAGTGACTGCCCTGAGATGTCCCATAGGACCCACACCACTAGGGGTAGTTCCAGTCACACCGATCCTGCGTGATCATGGTGGTCGACTCCCTAGACTTGGGGTTGTTGAGTTTTTGATTTTTTTGTGAGGTCAGAGGACCGACTTATTGTAGCCTGTGGGCATTTTTGACCTAATATATACATAACTCTCTTTTTGATTATACACTTGTCGTGATTTATCATTTATTTTATGCACATTTATTTACATTGATGTATGCATGTGTTATTGTGAATGCGAATGTTTCTACTATATGATATATGCATATGGAAGGGATGAAATGGTTTGTTGATAACTTGGCGGTGGCACCATAGACTATACAGGATTTACTGGATTTCTCTATTATGTGATTGCTTTGTGGAATGACTTTGCATGTGTAATATTTTTTTTTTTGTATTTTATGATGGTGATGTAAGAATGGAATGTACCACAGGTGTTCTAGAATGTAGTTAAGGTTTTTATGAGACTCAAATATTTTAACTAACTAGCCAATACTGTACATTTATCTCACAAGACTTTTGAACAAGGTACGAATCAGACTTGAGTTTGACCAAGTTATTTCACATCCCTGTGTGTGCGATTGAATCTATTTATGTGGTAGTTGTCAGGATACCGCCAGTGCTAGATAGGATGTCAACCAAACCTGTATTGAGGATCACCTAATTAGTTCCACTAACTTCTTTGTTGTATTTAGTAAGATTAATCTGTGATGCAATATAGGATACCATAAGCTAGCTCATCCACATGCAAACATTGATCTGTACACAGTCTAATGTGACAGATATATCATCATGCGGGAGGTTTGCTGCCAGTGACCAGTAAGCTATCCACAAAACTGGTACTAAGGATCACCTCATGACCTTTTGAATGCTGAGAGTTCTAGGGATTCAAGTTTGATTCCCTTATTTTCTTTACTTTTATTGGGATACTTGCTCTTGTATGTAGTGATAAAAATCATTGTTTATTTTTATTTTATTTTTTCTTTTGAGCAAGGGATTGGAATTTTGAGTGATGAGAATCACTATTTCTTGTGCTTTTTGATGTATGCACTGTGTGGGTTTTGATGTTAAACTTTGGAGTTTGTACTGTGACTTTTTACAATTTTTTTTGGATATTTGCAACTTTTTGAGAATTTGGGATGCTTGGGGAATTGGGTAGGGAAGATGCTTGTCCTTTTGCCAACTCTCAGCATTCTTGGGGTCATTCGCATAGGGGGATGAGTGAGATAACATTTTCACTATATGGTATCCTAGATTGCTTTGCAGGTTTCATCTTTTGTTCACACAACTTGGGAATTTTTTGTGTTTTAACTTGTGTTGGGATGCGACGTAACAAGGTGTGATCCAAGTAAAACTCTACCTTTGTAAAATCTATCTGACTTTGTATAGTTTTTGGCTAGAAATCTAAAGATAGTTGAATGACGAAAGCCCTGGATACATTAGAAGACAACTTATTATGATATGGTGAAAAATGTGGATGGGGTTTATTTTTGTTGGACTATTTACAAAGTGGAAAAATGTGGAAAATGATGGAATTTCCAAGTAATTACAGTCTATGGGGCATTTGACCTATATGACCAACAAATATGCAATGTATGTGTGCGATGCCTAATGACACTTATTATTTTTTTTTTTTGTGTTTTGATTTTTAAGAGTATGCATAGAAGTGAGATGCAATTTTTTTTTTTATTTTTGATTATTTTATTGTTTTTGAAAATTCGTTATGGTTGGTTTATCCCGAGTGGATGCGGACCAAGTGATTCTTTCGAATCCTTGGAGGTTTTGACCAAAGGGATTATAGATACCTTTGGGGCATTTTTGGTTACCAAGCGGTTGTGGGAACCCTTGGGGCTTTTGGTTTGACAAAAGGGTTTATAGATACCTTTGGGTCGTTTTGGGGTGACCAAGCGATTGAGGGAATATTTGGAGATTTTTGTTTGACCAAAGGGATTATGGGCACCTTTGGGGCATTTTGGGTTGACCAAGCGATGATGGGAATCCTTGGAGCGTTTGGTTTGACCAAAGGGATTATGGTTACCTTTGGGGAATTTTTGGGTTGACCAAGTGATTATGGGAATCCTTGGAGCTTTTGGTTTGACCAAAGGGATTATGGGCACCTTTGGGGCATTTTGGGTTGACCAAGTGATTGTAGGAATCCTTGGAGCTTTTGGTTTGACCAAAGGGATTATGGGCACCTTTGGGGCATTTTTGTTTACCAAGCGATGATGGGAATCCTTGGAGCATTTGGTTTGACCAAAGGGATTATGGTTACCTTTGGAGCATTTTTGGGTTGACCAAGCGATTATGGGAATACTTGGATCATTTGGTTTGACCAAAGGTATTATGGGCACCTTTGGGGCATTTTGGGGTTGACCAAGCGATTATGGGAATCCTTGGAGCTTTTGGTTTGACCAAAGAGATTATGGTTACCTTTGGGGCATTTTTGGGTTGACCAAGTGATTATGGGAATCCTTGGAGCTTTTTGGGGTGACAAAAAGGATTATGGGCACATTTGGGGTATTTTTGGGTTGACCAAGTGATTGTGGGAATCCTTGGAGCTTTTTGCAGTGGGCCATGGATCTTTTAAATGTGGAATGGCCTAAAATAATTGATGTTCAAGGGTTCGAGTTCCTTGATTTCATTAAGAGAGGCTAGCCGATATGTTCCAGGTCTTATTTTACTATTAATTACATAAGGACCTAACCAGTTTACCGTGAAATTTTCCCTTAGATGGGTCAACAAGTTAGAATTTTGTTGGTTCTCTTTTAAGACCAAGTCACCAACCTAAAAGTCCCTCAGGTGAACTTTCATGTTGTATGCTTTCTTAAGTCACTATTAGTAGATGTGTAAATTCTCGAGAGCATTGACACATCATTCATCGAGTAATGTAATCTAGTCTAATAAGGCCTGCTACATAGTGTCATCATCGATGAACTCTTGCATTGATATGCGTAGGGAAGGCATTTCCAACTCGAGAGGCATGACTGCCTTAGAGCCATACACTAGCAAAAATGTAGTTGCCCCAGTGGGCATTCGAATGCTAGTGTGATAAGCCAAAAAATCAAGTGGTATTTGAATGTGCTAATCCTTATGATTATCTGCAACTATCTTTTTAAGGATGGTAATTAGCATTTTGTTGGATGCCTATGCTTTCCCATTTACTTGCGGATAATAAGGTGTCGAAAAAATATGCTAGATTTTGTACTTTTTTGTCAAAGCATGCACATATTTGTTCTTAAATGACATCCCATTATCCAAGATGATCTTGGATGGAATATCAAAATGACATATGATGTTATGTAAAATAAATTCTGCAATGCAGGGCCCAGTCGTAGAGGTAAGTGAAATTGCTTCCACCCACTTGGTGAAGTACTCTGTGGCCGTTATGATGAATGTGTGACGGCCTGACGATGTAGGGGAGATCTTTTTGATTAGATCTAAGCCCCACTATGAAAATAGCCAATCCAATTGGATCAGCTGCAAGGCCTAAGAAGGTACATGTGTCAAGTTAGCATGGTGTTGACACTTTGCACACTTCCTCACATACGCGCAACAATATCGCTCTAAATATGGCCAATAATAGCCCATGCAAAGAATGCACTTTGCGATGGCCATACCACTGAAGTGGCCATTGCATGTACCATCGTACACTTGGGTGATCGCCCAAGTGGACTCCTACTGGTCCAAGCAACAGATTAGGATTCCTTCGTAGCTTTGATGGTACAAATTGTCTCCTAGCAAGACATGTTTTGCCACTTTCTATTTGAATGATATTTTTGCGGCATGCGATAATCCAAGTGGGAGGCTACCTAACTTGAGGTAGTCTCTTATGGGTGTGTACCAATATTGCTGATCAGAAACCTTGATGGTATGAACAACCAATCCCTCTTGAAGTTCATCCCTAGAAAAAGCTGAGCGGGAAAAAACTTGTAAGAATAGCATTGTGTTTCTATTAAGAGGGGTTGGGGAGAACAAGGACCCCCAGTTGGCATGATTTATATTATCATGGATTCAAGAGAAGTTATCCTGATACAGTTCAATATGGATCAGGTGGATTCCTAGCAGTATGTCAGAGCTTTCACGCTACATCATGGATTGCGATAATGTTTTGACTTGAATGGTTGTAATCTCACCAAAAGGGTCTTGTGAGATTAGTGACCCCAAGGAGACCATAGTATCCACAAAATGATTCGATGATCGAGTGAGTGCCTCGATGTCGTACCATTCAAGATTTGCCAAGAATTTGTCCACAAGGGCTTTGTAGTCTTGTAGAACTGGGCATTTGCATTGGAATGCCCCTACACTTGGTTGAAAATTAATAGCGAATCACCAAAGATATTCAAGCGTTTGATGTTCATGGTGATGGATGTATGAAGACCTATGAGCAAGGCTTTGTATTCGAAATTGCTATTGGTGCACAGGAAATCAAGTTTAAATGACAGAGTCATTGGAGCCCCTTACAGTGTGAAGAATACAATTCCCATGCCACCCCCTTGCTCACATTTAGAACTATCAAAAAATAGGATTATGTCAGCCTGTGACTCAGGCTCATCAGAATCTAGTGATTATGAGACATGGAAGACCCCATCATCGAGAAGCTCTATGGTCAGAGGTTGATCGTCTTCAAGAGGAGCCTCTACTAGTTGATTGACAATGACTTGACCTTTTATGGACTTTTGTCCAATGAATTCGATGTCAAACTCCATCAACAACATGATATATTTCATAGTGTAGCTACTATGATAAGTATGACTCATCATGTACCGCAATGGATTCTCCTTAGACACAACTTATGTTGTATTGCTCAGCATGTAATGGCATAGGTTTTTGGTGGAAAATATCACTGCTAAGCATAGCTTCTCGACATATGCATAGTTAAGTTCATAACTGACTAGGGTGTGGCTAAGATAATAATTAGCCTGTTCTTTATGTAGTTCATTTTCTGTGCTAGCATGGTGCCCAGTGCCACCTTAGTAGCTAAAATGTATAAATAGAACGACCTTCCTGGTCTAGGTGGTGCCAATACTAGCGATGAAGCTAGGTATTTTTTAATTTCATCGAAGGCTAACTGGCACTCATCATCCCAATGAAATGCTACCATTTTGTGCAATAATTTATTCATGGGTCAGCACTTGTCAGATAGCTATGCTATGAAGTGCTTGATTGACGTGATCTTACCTTGCAAGCTTTTGAGTTGCTTGATGGTGGTTGGGGGAAGCATTTCAAGGATTGCCTTGAATTTATTTGGATCTACCTCGATGCCTCATTTTGAGACTATGAAACCCAAGAGTTTTCTAGATGTGATGCCAAATACACACTTCTTGGGGTTTAGCCTAACTTTGTGTTTAATGAGGTAATCAAGGATCTTGCGCAAGTCATCAAGATGATCTGGGTGCAAAAGAGATTTGGCCAACAAATCATCCATATAATATTCCAAAGTTTTATGCATGTGATCATGGAAGATGTATGTCATAGCGCATTTGTAGGTGGCGCCAAAATTTTTAAGGCCAAAGGGCATGACCTTATAACAAAATGTCCTCCAAGGCATTGTGAACATTGTTTTGAGTTGATCTTCAATATTGATACGAATCTGGTTGTATCCCAAGAAACCATCCATGAGGGAAATAATTTTGTGGCCTACTGTAGAATCCACCAATGCGTCGATGCTAGGCAAGGGGAAATCATCCTTGGGACTTGCTTTGTTTAGATCTCAAAAATCGATGCATATGTGAATCCTACCATCTGGCTTCTTGATGGGTAATATGTTGGATAGCCATGGTGGGTAATCCATGCAGATGACAAACTATGCATCTAACATATTTTTTAGCTTGTCTTTGACCATTAAGGCTATTTTTGGGTGCATATTACATAGTTTTTTCTTGACTGGCTTGACTGTCGGATCAAGCATTAAATTATGCATGACTAGCTATGGGTCTAGCCTCGACATGTCTTTGTAGGACCATGCAAAAACCTCCTTCTTCTCTTTGATAAGGGCAATGTAATCTTATTGCTCTTAGGGGGATATACTTACCCCCAACTTGATGATTTGTGGATTCATTGGATCAGATATGATATCTACATCAGTCGTCTCTTTGACTGACATGTGGGACCTGTCCTCCAATTGGTGTGGAGTTGGGATTAGGTGGATATCATTTGCTGAATTTAGATCTACATTTGGAATGTCGGGTTCCTCTTTAGCGTGGAAGATATCCTGAGTTGGTCCTAGGGTGAAATGAAGCATCTCATCGCAAGGCCAGTACTCTTATGGAGATGGTGGCGAGTTAGCATGATCCTAGTCTATGGCATCTAGGTTTAGATACAATGGTCATGATGGATTGGCTGGATTGTAGATAGGGGTGCTTAAATCAATGGAGATCATGTTGATGAACTAAATTTGGTCTCCATTACCATGCGGGGGTGACTCAGACATCCTTGGTGATCTTTGTGCTTTGGATCTGGCTCTGTGGGTATTGGCACAAACAGATCGACCCTATGTGTAGATAGAAGGACAGGGTCTACCTTTGGCACTAATGGCTCTATAGGGTATTTAGGTGTAAGGTGCTCTCTGCATGCCTAAAGTTGTGGATGCAGCACTTGGTCCAACTATGCTTGGTTCAAATGCCACCTATGCCTTGGCCCCATGTTTAGCTGTTCAAATATGTCATCAATGTCTTTGGGGTATTACTGCTATCGCATATGGTTGAGATATGCCATCTTAGTCTCATCTTCATAATCACTATCAGAGATCCATAGGCCTTCATTGGCTCTAACAACTATTTGTGGTATGTGAGGCTCATTCTGTTCGAGCAAGTTGATTTGGTCCCATCGGGGTTGTTTCGCTCTCTGTGGGAGGACCTGATTCTCTTGGGGTGGCAATTGCTTGATTGGAGCATTCAAGGGGAATATTTCCATGATTTTCTCTTGATAGTCATCTATGGGTGTCACTTGCAAGTGATTGCTATCAGACCCGAAAGGGTCCCAAGGTGCTACCTCATACTTTGACTCGTCTTTGGAAGATCCTTCCTGACCTTATTTATATCCTTCTTGGAGGTAAGTTCTTGAACTTTCGCATTTCTTGATCAAAGAGAAGGTGTTGTTGAGGTCAAAAAGGTTTGTTGTTAACAATAGGAGATAATCCCCTAGTGTGTATGTTGTGTTAGTATTGGCATATAGATATTGCACCAACCCATCGTTGTTGTCTAGCCCTAGGCCTTGCATGTTCTCTACCAAGATGTCAAGGGGAAAAGGGTGGTTGAACCCTAATCCTGATTTATCATACGACATTTGATATCTTGGTTGGAAAATAATGTGCACTCCTTCTTCATATCTGACCAATCCATATCCGTGCCAATTACATTGGCCAAGGTATTTCAAATTGAATTCTAGGTTGGAAAAATAGTTGACGTTCTTAGCAAAGGGTTGTTCATCCTCTTCCTCTTGTAGGTAAGGTTCAATGCCATTATCGAGGCCCCTATATACAAAATTTGTCTGATTCGATGGGTAGCCTAAAGGGACAATAGTGTCGATGGGGAGGCGAGGTCTCCCCATGTCTTGCATGGACTCAAGTGCGGGTGTTGCCACAATGTTCTGCACTATGTATTCCCCCAGGCCCATATTGGCCATCTCAACAGTGATCGTTGGTGATGGATGGGGAGGGAATGGGAGTTCTTCCTGAGTCCACTCCATGTTGGGTGAACCAGGCATCTTGACTTCCATTCGGTTGGGCACCTCTTCGGTAGAGATGGTTGAGACTAATGGTGGTACCTCTTCCAAGGGCTTCTTCTCGTTTTCCTTCGGTGTAGCCACCGTAGGTAGCATCATTGTGAAGGAATAGACGATGAAGATGGGCCTGGTTGGTGATTTGATGGACTTAATAGTGGGGATGTATGCGTAATTAGACCCTATTTGGATGGATTCAACTGAAATTCCAAATGTGTCAATGGGAGGGTCGATTGTGGCATCAATTGCATCATATTGCAATACTTGAAGGGCTCTAAGTCTGCTAGGACTACATGCACTTGCCCTTCGTATGTGTACTTTAGGCATTGATGGGCTATCGAAGGGACACACTTCATGTCCCTGATCCAAGGTCGGCCCAACAAGATGTTGTAGGCCATCTCACCTTCCAGGATGTGGCACAATGTAGGAATAGTCTTTTGTCCCACTTGGATGGGTAGGACAATTGTGCCAACTATCGAGCATATTGCATCATTGAATTTTCGAAGAGTATAGGTGGAGGCCACAATATGATATGCTGGTAGCTTCAGGTGTTTCAATGCCACCATTGTGATTATATTATTGGACAATCTGGTGTCCATAAACACCCTCTTAAATGGAATCTTGTTGACCCATGCAATGACGTGTAGGGGTGGATCCATCATATCACCAGTCATCGATTTCAGTTTGTCTTCTCTAAAGGTGATGACTAGTTTTGTACATCAATTTACATGTCCCACAATTTTTTTGAAAGAATTTTCTTCATGGGGTTATAGCTCGATGGCTTTGAGTATATCCATCAGAGCCTCCTGATGGGGCAGTGATTGTTGTATGATATCATAGATGGAGAGCCTAGCCGATGTGGTCCTTAAACTTTGGGTAAGTTTAGTCCGAATCATGGCCACTGGTCTAGGTAGGGGAGGTTGTGTAGGGTGTTGCAGAGGTTGTGATGTTGATGGAACATCTCCTATAGCTATAGTGGGGGCAGCTGTGTTTGGGTACCTCTTGTTTCGTGTCACTATGCTTATCATCCCTACATACCCTTGCATGGGCAGTTTTGTGTCAACTCATTGACTTGTAGAGTCTTTGCCTATGCATCATGGGTAGGCAAGGGGTCTTTGAAGACCTCAATATTTTGGTTGCTTGGTGCTACGGGATTATCCATCGCTAGTGTTTTGTTGTCTATTAGGTCCTACACTAAGCTTTTGAACTTCCAACATGCGTAAATGTCATGTCCTTTCTGTCAGTGAAATCTACAATATAGGTCTTCCCTATAGCCCTTGGGTTTTGGCAAGTTGGGGCCTATGAGTCAACTTTTTGGTAGGTTTATCAAGTTTACTGTGGACACCAAGGAGTCTTTAGACTCTGTGAAGGGTGTGAATTTTTGCCTAGGGCGACGCTACTGATTTTTCTCTTGCCTATGATTTTCCTTATTATAGCTATCAAGAGGAACTGCCTGATAATTAGCCTTTGGGGGATGTGTTGTCTATGTAGGCTTTGGTATGTTTATGGTAACTTGATTCACTACGGTGGGTTTTGGTTGCATGGACCTAGTTTTGGCATTTTTGGGCCACTCTTTCTTGTGTGGCTTGGCAATCTCACCATCCTGTATCTTGATCTCCTCAATTATTCTGGCTTGCGCTAGGGCTTCCTTGAGAGTGGCATATTGTTGTAGCTGCAATAGCATGAATATCAACCTTAGGCAACTCTTTGAGAAAATTTGGGTCAGGTCGGCCATGGGAGGGAGGTAAGGTAGCCTTGAAAGCAACGTCCTCCACCAATTTCCATAAGCTACCATGGTATCTTCCTCATACTTCTTGAGGCTAGCTAGGTCGCTTAATGATGTCTTCTTCTTGGTGTTGAAGGAGAAACATTCAAGGAACTCATCCACTAGCTGGTCTAGGTTGCTGATGCTATGCTTTGAACGTGGGTAAACCAATCCATCACCAATCTAATGATAGGGCCTATGAACGTGCTATGGGTAAACCAATCTGAGATAGGGCCTATGAACGTGGTTATAAATGTTCTTAGAAGCAAAGCATCGTTGTCTTGAATGCCAAAGCATTGAATCAGAAATATTGTCACGTGCTCTTGGGCATCCTCATCCCCTCTAAAAATTGCCAATTGAGGGATTTTGAAGTGTTTAGGATATGGGGGTACTGGCACTGAAGGATGCATAGGGTGACTACGAAGATGGTGTAAAGAGGGATTTTGGGGCCCAAAAGTCTTTGTCTCCATAGACTCTAAGTGCTCTAGCAGCACTTTATATGCATCATAATATTTGATCTCTTCCTCCTTGGTTTGTTCTCGTTGTGAATTGCAAGGAACTTGAGGCCTATGGAGGGGTAGCCGGATAGCATCCCCCTGCCTTGGTAGGGCATTTTAGCCCGCTATTCTTCTTGCTTGAATTCCTCATAGGCTTCTTGAGGAGTTCTTGGGCATGACCTATAAACATGGGTGGGTGCTCGAGGAGGGTGCCCATCATTGGTTTTGGGAGTGGTCTCCCGCTCAGGTCTAGGAGGTCTTGGAGGCAACGCTTGATAAGGTCGTGGAGACCTGTCTCATACCAAGGGGTTATGCCTCTCATAAAGCTCTATATTATGTGTGCGAGGGGTTGGAATCCTCTCATGGACAGTGTTTTGGAGCAACTCATCCGTCTTATGCTTAATGCGCTCTTTGCTAAGACAATATAGGTGCTCTAACTTTTGTTGATCTTGCTTAAACTACGTGATTTGCGCTTGGTGGGCGGTATGTTTGGAAAATTCCAAGTCAATTTGTTTTGCCATATTAGGTATGGTAGGCCTAGATGCTTCCCCTACATATCTACCTCGGTCATAGTGATCCGAGATCTCTATAGGTCACTTCCCTCTATCGAGGTTAGTAGCATTCACCCAAGGCTCTGGCCTCAGTAGGTGATCCTGATAAATAGCATGTGTGGAGGCACATTGCTCCTGTGCTATGTATTGCTATTGAGGAATATAGTGGTTTTCCTCATGCTCCCTTTCATATATGTGAAAGGGCAGACATAATTGCTTCACCTTGTCTGAAGAGCCTTGCGCTCTGGATTTGGCCTATTGTTTCTGACAATAATAAGGGGTAGAGGAGGGATGATGTAATCGTGTGGCCCCTCCTTATGGACCCTATGCTATTCTAGCACTTCATAACATGGTGGACACACATAATGAGTGTCTAAGGGGGCCTTCCTATGTATGTACTCCTCCTAAAAGGGTCTGTGTTGAATGGGAGTGCCCCTCAAAGGGGTGCCTCTATAGTCCTGTTTCATCATGGTATGATGTGGACTATGTTGTGGGTCAGGCCACCAATATGGTATAATTAAGTCCTTGGGGCTATAACGGAGGCAACTTGTGCCCCCTTGTACACTTTCTGTAGCTTCTACGCATGATTGGTCTTGGCTACGGGTGTACACCATGGTGGTGGTTCTCTAAAAGATATGTATGTTTTTATCTTCTTTACAATTTTTTATGCTACACTAAACAAAAGGGGCCACACAAACAAAGAAGTGATTATCTCATTTACAGATTAAATGTGTGCCCTAAATCTAGTTCAATGTGTTTTGATTTTTATTTTGAAAGTCTTATAAAGAATTTTTTTTTGTACATGCAATATGAGGGCTCTTATGTCTCCCAAAATGGTCGTCCCTTCAATATACCACTTCCAAGCTATTATACTAAACCTCTCAATATACTTGCCCTTACGTGAGGGAAACTATTGGTACACGAGACCAGAACAGTACGTGGAACATAGGTGGTATGAAAGGGGAATCACTCTATTTTTGACACCTACCATAGAAGACTTATCCTCATACGTTGGGAATAACCCCAACTATACTTGGTCAAATTTCATCAGGATTTACGTCTAGCAATAGATGTGATCAAGGTTATGTATGCAAAATTCAATCCAAGGTGGTGATGAAATCCATCGTTGGTCTTGATCAAATGTTGGGGTTTTACGACCAACTCCTTGATTTTTATATTATCACGTGGTGTGTGTGGTTATTTTTACTTGCACAAAGAAAGAAAACATGCAGCAAACTTCTCTATGTAAGAAAAGAAAGTAGAAAAATCATAGAAATAGAGACAAAAAATTATAGAGGATGTTCAAAAAACCTACCTCTTCTCTACCCAAACCAGATGCCCCTGAGTTTCTACTCAAAAAATGCATAGAGAGATAATCATCCTTGGGTGGGATGAATAGCAGATCTGTATTCATCATTGGGTGGGACAAATATGTATTTATCCTGGGGTGGCACAAATTCCAGTCTGTATTCATCATAGGGTGGCACGAGCAACAGTCTAGCGCTTGAAGGATTAACACCTGTAAGCAAAAACACAAAATTTTTGATCAAAAATTTGATCCCAATAGTAGGGGATATAGTCCCACCATTATCGCCACTGAAAGCATGTCTACGGAAGCACAGGTGCACCGGGTGCGATGCAAACAAAAGCAGTTGTATTAACAAAACACTAAGTGCATGAAAGAGGGAAAGCGAAGCATGAATGAAACGAGATGTAAAGAAAAAAACAAAGGTGTAGAATATTTTATTAATTTTTTTTATGATCAGGTTACAATACATCTCCCCCTCCCTTTTTAGGGGCTCGAAGCGTTCGATACAATTTTGTTACACCAACGGATGGTGCGCTTCCCTTCGAGATTTTTCACATGCCCACATTCAAAATGGGTGGGCCAAACATCACCTCCGCTTGTGTGAATATATTCTTAGTTCCTTTATGCCCCTCTGGTGTCGAGATCCTACGTACAAAGAAACAACAAACGATTAATAGCACATGCGGATGGAGGGAAACATGCAATCCCCAAGGCCTCCAGTTAATGCATACATGAAATACCTAAAAAAATGATCAAAACATATCAAAACAAAATGAAATTTAAAAAAAAAGCATGTAAACACCATCAGGACACATTGCAAAAATAACAGTCAAGAAATCTATTGTAGATTTCTAATCACTCCGAGATGGGACGATTAGGACTATCATAAAATGTCCAAAAGTGACATCCCAAATGTCCCATCTAGAGGCCTCCAAAACACCTACAAACTTGGGGTTAGGCAAAATGGGGTAATTTGAGATGACCTAAAAGGTCATATTTTTCAGATTCTACCCCGATCGCCCTGTATCTGAAGGCGCCCCATGTATGTTAGTAAAATCATAAAACAATGAAAACACAGTCAAAACAAGTCAGAATGCATTCAAAATTGGACAGCAGCATATGTGGGTCACCTAAAACAAGATGCAAAAGAAACAGTGAAGAAATTTTCTATATATTTCTAATCACTTTGGGGTGGGGTGATTAGGATTGCAACAGTGCGGGGGCGCCTAGGTGCAGGACACCCATTGTTTGGTGCTTGGTTTTGCCACCAATCAACTTGGGATGGGTCCAAAACCTCCTAGGGGGTTGTGTTGGTAAATTGGGTATGGGATTATGGCCAATTGTTCAGGTTTTGGGTCTGGCTTGTGCTCCTAATGTTCACCCAATAACCTCCCTTCTAGAAGAGAGATCAAGGATGTAGGAAGCACAATGAGGGTGAGGGTATAATTCGGTAGCACTCCATTGCTCCAAGTGCTCCTGCTTTGTCATTTTATTGGGGTGAGAAGACTCACCATTTTATAGACCTGAAGGTCTGCTTTGAATGTGCATGTAGGGGCGCCACTTGGCCATCATGCCTTATCAGGGGAGAGAAGATTCCTCCTTGATTAAGGGATCCATGACTGCCTCTATGACTACCTCTTTGAGATTTGAAATGCTCACTTGCACTCCCATGCATTGAAGGTGGAGTTGAGTTGTGGATCTAGGCTACCATTTGTCAAGGTTTGACTTTTTGCTCGTCAAACTTGCTATTCACCTCACCTTGGAGAAATTTATGCTAATCATATTGGGGTGAGGTGAATAGCATTCTATCCTAGGGTGGAACGAATAAGGATCAGGGACCTTGAAAGGTGCCAAATTGACCTCTGACCTTCAAAAAATACTTTGGGAGTGGTTAGGACCACTGTTTAACCTCTAGGGGCTGCCCTAGGGGCTATGTATGCCAATTCGGTTAGTTCTTATTGTCACATAATAGGATTGGTGTTGTTTTGGTGTCTACAATAGTTCATGAAGCTCTGCACTCTACTCATAAGACTAAAAAGTTTGTTTTTTACCTCAAGCTTGATATGAAAAAAGCATTTGATAGGTTAAATTGGGACTTTATGATTGTTATCCTCCTTAAGTTTTGTTTTCACCACCAATGGGCTAATTTGATCAAAGAATGCATTTCTAAAGCATGGTTCTCGATTTTGGTTAATGTAACAATTGTTGGTTACTTTCAAAGTCATAGAGGAATTTAGTAGGAGGACCCTATCAACCCCATGTTATTCATTATTATGGCATAAGCTTTAGGAAGAACCATAAAAAATGCTTGCAGTTCAAGGCTAATATCATGAATCAAGGCAATATCTCTCACTAGGGCTATTTCTCACCAATAATTCATCGATGATACCCTTCTATTGACTAAGGCATCGGTGGTTGAGGCCAAAAGAATTAAATACATCCTGCAACTCTACGAGGACGCTGCTGGTTAGAAAGTTAATTTTAGTAAAAGCAAGTTATATTTATTGAACACCCCCATTCAGATGCAAGGAAGGATTGCATAAATTTTAGGGTGTGATATAGCAAACCTCCCCACTTCGTATCTTGGTCTCCCTCTTTTCATTGGTTCTTCGAGAGAGTCAATGTGGGATAGGGTTATTGAAATAATTCAAAAAAAAACTTGTTGGATCGAAAGGTCATATTCTATCTCAATCAGGAAAGTTAACCCTCACTAAGGCCTCTCTTCAGAGCATTCTAGTCTATTTCCTCTCTATTTTCAAAGCCCCTATGAAGGTTTTCCAAAAAATTGAGAAAATCCAAAAAGAAATTTTATGGGCTGGATCAGAGGAGAAAAAAGGATACACCTTGTAGGATGGACCAAAGTGTGCAGACCTAGGGAAAACGGGGGCTTAGGTCTAAGGAGAATTGCTCATATGAATTTAGCTTTACTAGCTAAGCAGACGTGGCGCCTCATTTCTGGTGAAGAAAATGAATGGAAAGCTATCATCAAATGAAAGTATCTTCAAAATATGGAATTTATAAGTGACTCAGTTCCAATCAGAGGTTCTACTTTTTGGAAAGAAATTCTTAGTTGTAAGGAAATCATAAAAAAAGGTTTAATATGGGTTTTAGGCAATGGTGAGACGATAAATTGCTGGAATGACAGGTGGGCTAAGGACGAACCACTGACACAATATCCTAACTTAGCCCGAATTAGAGATATCACGAAAGAACTCATTGGCAGAAAATTCTTCGATTATATGGTTGAGGACAGAGGCAGAATGAAGTGGAAACAAATAAGGATTTAGGGATTTCAAGAAAAATTAAATGATCTTTGTAACATTCTTGGGCAATATTTTATCCCCATGAGACCCAAGGAAGATCAAGTGACCTGGGCTCCTACGAAAAATGGGTAGTTCACTATTAAATCAGCTTACAAGCTTCTTCTTGATGATGAGGATTTTGTCCTCCAAAAGGACTTAGTTTGGATAAAAA